>REGO01000062.1:1982611-2030666 GCA_010120015.1 Rhombomys opimus
TTTTTTTTTTCTTTTGTTTTTTTATTTTTTTATTTTTTTTTTTCTTTGTTTTTTTTTTTTTTGTCCCCCCAACTTGATGTATGAAGGCTTTGGTCTCCTAGGGAGTGGGTTGAGGTGTTGAGGCAGCCAGGGCTCGCCTGTACACTGACTTGAGACCATTTAATAAAAGTGCACACCTTACAGACTTGGCTTGTGGCTTTACTGAGTGTGGGTAGCGGGTGTGGTGGGGTAGGGAGGATGGAGCTCCAGCTCTTGAAGGAGTTGAAATCTAGGGTGGGCTGGGCCTTGCCTGATATTTAGTGGGAGGGCACACAGACTGGGTTCCCCACATAAACACACCCCATTTTGTGAATTACTAGTTTGATTGTATCTTGGGTAGGGAGATGCAGAGGTGCCACACCTTCCTGGATTTGGAGTCCCCCTGGGCTAAATTGGAGTTGTCCTCTTGACTGGAGGGTAGCCTTGTGTGCTGCCTGGGCCCTAGATTTCTGTGAGTCCAGGCCCTGAGTGTTAGAGACCGCTCTTCTGTGCTGTCAGCTGCCCCTCCCTTTTCCAGGCCTGACTGACATCAGAAGGGTAAGGCTTCCCAGGATGGTTATTTTCCCTGTAACTGTGAGAGCCTTGGATTAAGGGTCACCCAGGGCTGAAGATGAAGGAAGTGGCTCCTATGAAAATAAGTCCCTTTGGGGTAGGGGGTCTTCAAGAAGACCTGGCACTCAGTTCCAGCTCCTGTACATGGTGGCCCAGGCATGGGTTGGGTTGCTACAAGTAGCTTCTACCTGGACCATGTGTTCACACAGAGAAGACTACTGTAGTTGGTCAAGAGTCCTAGTCACCTGTCCATCTGCCCACCTGTTTCTCCACTCAACTGTACACTATCAGTCCATCCATCCACCCTATCCGTCATTCATCCACCAAGCAATCACTTGGGCGACACAGAAACCAGACCATGCCTTCAGGAGGTATCCATCGTATGGTGAGCACTGTAAGTCCATAAGGGAAGGCAAATGCATACACAGACAAGGTTCCGAATAAGGCGAGCAGGGGCCATGCTAAAGAACACTGGCTAATAGTGTCGGGTGTAGTCTCACTAGCAGTGATGGCAAAATTCAGCGGCCAGCTGTGGACACCTGTCATCCCAGCTCTGAGGCTGAGGCAAGTCTAAGGCCACCTTGGCCTCCATAGTGAGACCCTGTCTTAAAGCAATGAGTCCATAAATCTGGTATTTCAGAGGTGAAGGCAGGAGGACCAGTACAAGGCCACCCCTATCTACATAATGAGATAGGCCAGCCCGGGATACATGAGGCCCTGCCTCAGACAACCCCAAAATAATAAACCGCCTCAGGTGAGAACAAAGCCTAGGCTTTTTTTTTTTTTTTTTTTTCCTTTCCAGTCAGGCTGGGCGTGTGACGATAGCCACCTTTAATTCCAGTCTCTGGAAGCAGAGGCAGGTGGATGTGGAGTTCAAGGTCAGCCTCGTGTACTTAGTTAAGTCCCAGACAACCAGAGGTGCATAGCAAGACCTTGTTGCAAAAGAGACAAAAGGAAAAGGAGTAGAGGCCCATACACGGACCAGGGAAGAGAATGGAGGGGGTGACCAAGGCAGGCCGGCAAGTGTGGGCTGAGTCTAAGGTGGAGTGGGGACAAAGCCGGGCGACAAAATGCTACCTACCCTCAGGACGGAACAGGACACAGACGGGTTGCCAGGTCGCCATTTGAGAAATGGGCACACCAGCAGATGAGGCTCCTTCAGTCTGTGCCCTAAAGGATCCCAAGCGCAGCCTCCAGAGAATCCGGCCTAGCCTCTGGCCCTGCCCCCTTCCAGGCTCCAGCAGGCAAACCGGCTACTCAAGGCCGCCTCCAACAAAGCCTGTCACTGTGCGTGGTTTGTTTGCTTTTTTCTTTCTTTCTCCAGAGGTTGTACCAGGGCCCCACACATCCAGAGAAGTCTATCTCCTACGCTTTTTTGATCCTCTTGCCTCCAGCTCCTGAATGCTTTCCCAAAACCTTCCGTACTTGGCTACACAGTAAGTTAGAGGCCAGCCTGGGCTACATGGAGACCCTGTCTCAAAACAAAAAACAAAGTGGGTGAGTGCCCTAATAGGCAAAAGTTACCTCCATCCTTGACTCTGCTTCCCAGAAATGTGAAAATTTTGCTCTTCCATGGGCACACTCTGCTCTGTTCCCTCTTTCCTCTGCAACAGGCCAGTCTTACCTCTGCAAACTCCACCCCAGCTGGCTCTGGCTTTCTCAGGTCACTGGCTCCCTGTGAGGCAGCTTTGACCCTGACGGTCACCTTTGCAGCCTTGGGGTGGGGGGGGTTCTGGGTCTTCCTTTATGGAGTCTCATGAAGAGGACAGAGGGAGTCTGCTCACAGCCACACTACTGTTTGCAGGGCGCCTCCGTGGAGAAACTGAGGCAGCTCTAGAGGGACAGTAGCAGGATTTGAACACATGCCAGGCTCGGGAGGGAAGGCTGGCAGAGCATCCATTTTTCTGGCACCAGAACAAGGGCATGTGCTAGGGCAGAGCGGAAGGATGGCCCTGTCAGGGTTCACACAGAAGCAAACAGCAAAGGAGCCTGCCTCCACCCAGGTAGGGAGTAAGGGCATCCCAGGGGGGTCCCTGACCCCCATATGTGTATTCACCTGTGTACACACACACACAGCCTCTTTTTGGTTCTGGGTTTGTTGTTCTGTTTTGTTTTTGAGACAGGGTTTCTCTGTGTAGCCTTGGCTTTCCTGGAACTCGCTCT
Source organism: Rhombomys opimus (assembly GCA_010120015.1). NCBI lineage: Eukaryota > Metazoa > Chordata > Mammalia > Rodentia > Muridae > Rhombomys > Rhombomys opimus. The sequence goes on from REGO01000062.1 coordinate 1,985,366, forward strand.
GTAGACTGAGCTGGCCTCAGAGCCACAGAGATCTGCCTGCCTCTGCTTCCCGAGTGCAAGTGTGGGGATTAAAGGTGTGCACCACCATGCCTGGCAAAAAAAAAAAAAAAAAAAATTTGTTTTCATTTACTTCATGTACTAAAGTGTATATGTGCGCATGCCTGTGGGTTCATGCCTCTCTGTGTGTGTAAGTCAGAGGACAGTTGTGGGAGCCGAGTCTCCTTCCACCATGTGGGTCCTGAGATTGAACTACGGTCACAGACCTGGCAGCAAGTACTTTCAGCTTCTGAACCCAGCGCCTGTGCTCCCCTCGGATTAAAAGGGGAAAAAGTCGATTAACTGTGCGTGTGGCCCAGGGGCAAAGCCCTCCCCGGGAGTATAAAGCCCCTGAGTCTGTAGCTAGCACTGGGGAAAGGGAAGTCGACATTCTGTAGAGCGGCTTTTCAGCTCCCAGAGAGATGCGAGGAAAGCACTGAGAGTTCTCAGGGGGTGCCTGTCCTCGTCCGCCCACAGCCGCCCCGCTGCCAACTCGGGGAAGCTGGGTGCTCTGTTACAAATGATGAGTCTCCATCCACACCTCCTTCCTTCCTTCTATCTGTCTGTCTTCCTTCCTTTCTATCTCTGTATGTGTATGTAAATACATATGAATGTGTATATAAATACATATACATATACATATGTGTGTTTATTTATTCACTTTACATTCCGATTGTAGACCCCTCCCTCCTCTCCTCCCGGTCCCACCCTCCCATCCCAGACTTCCTTTCTTGCCTACAGTGCAGAGGCTGCAGTGTGTACTGGGGTTCCCTCTTGATGGTGTACCCCCTAGGTTTGCACACTTCTTCTAGTGACCTAAAGGGACCTCTGCAGTAACTGACAGTGCACGAGGCAATGTAGTGAAAACAGCCTGGGCTTTGGGCTGGAAGTGACAGCTCAGCAGTTAAGAGCACTTTGCTGCTGGGTGCAGTGGCCTGTGGCTGTAATCCCAGCACTCAGGGAGGCAGAGGCAGGAGGATCTCTGTGAATTTAAGGCCAGCTAGTCTACAAAACGAGTCCAGGACAGCCAAGACTACACAGAGAAACTGTGTCTTGAAAAACAAACAAACAAACAAACAAAAAAGAAAAGAAAAGAAGAGAAAAGAAAAGAAAAGAAAAGAAAAGAAAAGAAAAGAAAAGAAAAGAAAAGAAAAGAAAAGGAGCACTTTGCTGTTTGCACAGGACTCAAGTGTGAGTCCCAGCACCCACATGGTTGCTCACAACTGTCTATAACTCCAGTCTCAGGGGATCTGACTCCCTCTTCTGACCTTTGTGGGCACTGCATGCATGTGGCACACAGATACACACGCAGGCAAGACATCTATACCCATCTGTATCAGTGTTTGTCACACTCACGTGCAGGTGCCTGAAGAGGCCAGAAGGGAGTTACAGGTGGTTGCAGGTGCTTGGGAATCAAACTCAGGTCCTTTGGAAGAGCAACACATACTTTTAACAACTGAGCAAGCTCTCTAGCATCCTGAAAGTAATTAAAAAAAATTTTTTTTGGGGGGGCAGGCTTTCACTTTGTAGCTCTGGCCTTCCTGAAACTCACTATGTAGACCAGGTGAACCTTGAAAGCGGTCCACTGTAACATGGTCTCAGATTTGGCATAGAACACACAGAGACACCAAATTCTCACCACGGGGGAAAAAAAAGATTTATTACCGCAAAAGACAAGGGGTTGGGGGGACATGTGCCTCTGGATCAGACAAAGAGGTGATTTGTTTTTAAAGGGAAACAAAGCGGGGGGGGGGGTTGGCACTAGGGTAAGTTGGTAACTCCCAATTGGACATGCTAGCCAGTATGACCTAATAACGAATTTTGATTGCTGGACCTTGGTGTTTTGATAGTTTGACCTTGGAGTTTTAGTCAGCATAAGCAAGTGGCCAAATAAGGGAACAGACCTTGGTAGCTATAAGAATGTAATCTAAGGCTGGAGAGATGGCTCAGCAGTTTAGAGTACTGACTGTGCTTCCAAAGGACCTGGGTTCAATTCCCAGTGCCCACATGGCAGCTCACAACTGTCTACAGCTCCAAGATCTGACACCCTCACACAGGCAAAACACCAATCCACATAAATAAAAAAATAAATAAATTACATTTTAAAATGTAATCTAATGGTCTAGCAGGGAAAGACCTTCCTATGCCATGTTTGCCACGCTTGGGGGTGTTAGAGCTCTTCACACTGGGCTGGAGAGATGGCTCAGTGGTTAAGAACACAGAATGCTCTTCCAAAGGATCCAGGTTCAGTTCCCAGCAAGCAGTGGCTTTTCTTTTCTCCAGACAGGGTTTCTCTGGTTGTACTGGAACTTGCTTTGCAGACCAGGCTGGCCTGGAACTCACAGAGATCCACCTGCCTCTGCCTGCTTGAGGGCTGGGATTACAGACGCTCTCTAACATACCCAGCTTACAAAATCTTAGTCATTGTAGCAGATTTTTTATATTAGGTAGTACATTTTGATTTATGCCTTTTTCAGTTCTTTTACTTTATGTTTAGTTTGTATAAATATTAATTACTTGTGCTAATACAACTGGACCATATTCAGGGTCATGGAAATACCAAATAGGTTGCCAAGGCCAATGTCAGGGCGTAGGGGGCTGAGAAATGTCTAAGCAAATACAAACTTATAGTCAGGACAAGATGGCATCACCTTAGTCACGTCAACACAAACCACCGCTTGCATGTGAAGGCCGGAGGACAATTTTATTTTCTCCTTCTACTTTTGTGTGGGTTCTGACACTCAAACTCAAGTCCACCAGGCTTTCCTGGCAAAGCACCTTACACTCTGAGCCACCTTGCCAGCCCAAAAGCCTTTCTTGTTTTTTGCTTTCCAGCTCAGAAGATCCTCCAGGAGACGCTCTCACTGAGCTCCATCCAGGCTACTGATATCTTTGTAGTATGCTAGAGACTTGGCTTCTTTTCTCAGAATGTCCTTGAGTTGGAATCTCACATTGGAAACTTTTTGGATTGGCTTCCTTTGTTGAATAATGTGCATGCAAGTTTCAAAGCACACATCTGTGACCCCAGCACTTGGGAGGCAGGAGAGCAGGAGTTTGAGGCCAGCCTGGACTACATAGTCAGTTTCAGGCAAATCTAAGCTTTTTGTTGTTGCTTCTTCTTCTTCTTTTGTTTTTCTAAGACAGGGTTTCTCTGTCCTGGAACTAGCTCTGTAGACCAGGCTGGCCTCGAACTCACAGAGATCTGCCTGCCTCTGCCTCCCAAGTGCTGGGATCAAAGGCATGCGTCACCACTGCCTGGTTCAGTTTAAGGTTTATGATACCCTTGCTCAAAGAATCTGGAAGGGGCCTGCAGGATTGCTCAGTAAGGAGAAGCAATTGCCATGCAGGCCGAATGACTTGCCTTCACTCTCTGAAAACCATGGTTGAAGGCGAGAGCCAGCTCCGCAGGTCTGTCTGCTAGCTTCTGTCTGTGTTTCTTGCCCCATTCACCCACACACATCTCACACACACAACATAAATCAAATGACTAGGAAGAAATTGATGTGTTTTGATGGCTGTGATGAGCTAGACCTCATGGAAATTGTGAGCCCCTCAATTTTTTTTTTTTTTTTTTTTTTTTTTGTTTGTTTTGGTTTTTTTTGTTTTGGTTTTTTTTTGTTTTGTTTTTTTTTTTTTTTTTTTTTTTTGTGGAGGGACAAGTGCCTCTCCAAAAATGGAGACAGGAGCTGCATTTGTGGCAGTCTTTATCTGGCACAGGGAGAACCAGCTGAAGGGGACTGATCAGGCGCTCTCAGTGGACTCCACCTAAACCCTGTTCCAGGCCCCACCCACCCCTTTCTGTGGCCTCCTGATGCTCATAGGTTTTCTTTTCTCTGTAGTACTTGACAATGATGAACTGGAGGGTTTAAGCAGGGGCTTGAAACCCAGCTTTGCCGCTGTGATCGTATTATTATTATTATTAATTTTTCATAATTGTTATTTTAATTATGTGTCCCAAAGAGGTAAGAAGGGTGATTTAGTTCCCCTGTAGCCTTGGTTTCCTGAAACACACTATGCAGTCCAGGCTGGCCTCACTCACTCTGAAGCCTAGCACAGTCTTGAACCTCTGGTCCTCCTGGCCCCACCTCTTGAGTCCTGAAATTGGCTCCACTTTGTTCGGTTTATACAGTGCTGAGAACAGAATCCAGGGTTATACAGCTGCTAGGCAAGCAAGCGCTCAACTGAATTACATCCCCAGCTCCTCCGAAACGATTCTTAATTTTTTTAAAATATATTGCCTTCCTGCTCTTCTCTTTCTCTGTGTGCACTCGGGCAAGGAAGGGCATGTGTGCATGGCAAGCTGCAGAAACAGAGGTCAGAGGACAGCTTCCTGGAGTCGGTTTTCTCCTTCACGCATGTGGGTCCTGGGGATCCAACTCACTTGAGGGCGTCAGGCGGGGTCAAGTCCCTTTCCCTGACGAGCCATTTCACTAGCTCATTTTAAACTAGAAATGCCGTGGGGACAGTCATTATTCATTTATTCAACAAATATTTATTCAGTGTTATGTATGACATGCAAAGAACAGTACTGGGCAGAGTCTCTATCTGCTTAGTTATGGAGGCACAGGTACTGGCAGAGCGCTTACTTAGCAGTAGTGTTAAACCAACCAACCAAACAAAAGCGGGTACGGTGGCCTAGGCATAGATGGGAGGCAGAACCAAGAGAATCTGTGACTTCAAGGCCAGCCTGTTTTACACTGCTAATTCCAGGACAGCCAGGGCTACTCTGTGAGACCTTATCTCAAAACAAACAAACAAACAAACAAACAAACAAAGGCATAGTCAGTCAGATCCGCCAAGAGCTATTGAGAGTTATAACGCAAGAGGATCAATGCGCACAGGAAGGTTGCTACGGTACGCAGGATACCTGAGTCAGCACTGACAGGTGACCTGGAGGGCGGCGTGCGGCACCAAGGGCAATGTAAAGGCCCGGACGACGCTGGAGTTTTAGCGGAAGACTGCCGAGGTAGCTTAGGGACCGGCCATTTGTGACCTTCTGGGCGCCTCTGAGCCCTGATAGTACTTTATGCCACACCCAAGATGGCGGCGGCGCCCCGGCGCAAGCGGAAGTGCGTATGGGCCGGCGCCGAGAGTGAGGCAGAGCCACGCCCCTCACCGGGGTCTCTGTGGAGCTGCGGCCGCGCCGCCTTCGAGCATCACTTCCCTGGCAGGCTGGGGGACTGCGAGGCTGCAGCTCCGGCGGCCCCCTCCGGAGAGGTACGACCTGCGCCTCTCTCGCCCCGGTGCCCGGGGTTCCCTCGGGGCTTCCCTCCCGAACCTGGCTTTGCTCCGAGGTTCATCCTTCCCCTCTCCTACCCTTCTCCCAGGCCCTCTTTCCTCTTCTGTCCCCATCGGCTCCCAGGCTCCCCATCCCAATGGCCAAAATGGACCTTTTCACGTGGCCTGCTGAATTTCCTAGCCTTTCTCCCATCTCCTTGTGCCCGGTTCGGCTCTCGCAGCTCTGGATCCTTGCCCCTTCTGCTCCCGTTTTGTTTGTTTTACTCTGTAGCCCAGACTGTCCTGGAACTCAGTGCGCAGCCCAGGCTGGTCTTGAACTTACAGCAAGTGTCTCGTTTTAGCCTTTGTAATGCGGGGTTAGAGGTGTGCATCATCATGCGGGCTTTTATGCGTAGCTTGAGCGTGGAACCCAGGACTTCATGCATGCTAGGCAAGCGCTCTACCAACTCAGCCACATTCCTGGCTGCTGCTGCTGTTTGCTGCGGCTTCCTTCTCCCCCCCCTCCCCCCTAACAGTATAGGGGCGTGGTGAGGTTGTGTGTGTCTGGCTGCATCCCTGTTGCCTTCCTACCAATCTGAGTTATATTTGTTCTTTCCTAGGAATCCCACCTGCGGGCACATTTTACTTATTAACGTTAGTGTGTGGCTGAGTGCCAGCGTGTCCGGGTATACATGTGGACGTCAGAGGACCACCTTCAGGAGTTGGTTCTTGCCTTTTCACCTTATTTTACACATTGTGTGTATGTGCAACTGTGTGTTGGTATGTGCATATGAGTGCAGGTGTCTGAGGAGACCAGGGGGATCACGTGCACCTGGATTTGGAGTTACTGGTGGTTATCAGACTCCCTGATGTGGGTGCTGGGAACTGAACTCAGGTCCTCTGAAAGAGTTAACTTTTATTTATTTATTTATTTTATCTATCTATCTATCTATCTATCTATCTATCTATCTATCTATCTATCATGTGTACCGTGTTCTGCCAGCATGTGCCTGCAGGCCAGAAGAGGGTGCCAGATCTCATTACAGATGGTTGTGAGCCACCTTGTGGTTGCTGGGAATTGCACTCAGGACCTTTGGAAGAGCAGATAGTGCTCTTAACCTCTGAGCCATCTCTCCAGCCCCAAGAGTTAACTTTTAACCGTTAATACTAAGCCAGCAAGTGTCTTTCCCCTTGCTGAGCATGATCTCTCTTGTTTCACGGGGGCGTGTACTGCAGAGCAGCTGGCTTGTGAGCTTCTGGCTGGTGCTCCTGTCTCCTCCTCCCGTCTTGATGTAGCAGTGCTGGGATGTGAGCCCCTGCACCCAGCGTTTTCTGTGGGCACCAGGGCTTGAACTTGGGTCATCAGGTTTGTGTGGCAATCTCCTTTCCTCACTTCGCCATCTTCCTGGCCTCCGGGCACACTTTGAAGTCATAGGAGTTTCTTTGCATTTATCCAGTGAGACTTTGAAGTGTTTTGTGGAGTAGATGGGGCGTGGGCATGAGGACCAACCATGTCGGGGCTCTGCCGGAAGCTGTTCCTCATTTGGAGGACGCTGGGCTCAGAAGTGTCTCCTTGACTGGTGGGGAAGAGTGTGAGATCTGGCCGTAGACTGCTGAGAGGAGCGAGGTGCTAGAAGAAAGAGTTCCAGGGTAGCCTTGCTGCATCAGCAGCTCTCAGTGAGTCCTGTGGGTGCGCTAGGGATTAGGATGTGTGCTCCCGTGGTCCTACAGAACCAGCATAGCCAGCCAATAAGACTGGAGCCTTCGAGATTAGATCTTGCTGTGCTGCCTAGGCTATTGTCAAATTTACAGGTTCAAGCTGTTTTCCTGTTCAGCCTGCTAAGTAGCAGGTAGCATAGACCCACACTGCCGTGCCTGACTAATTTGTGTGTGTATGTGCTTGTTTGCAAGTGTGTGTGTGGGGGGTGCATGTGGAGGCCCCAAATCAATTTGTGTGTCATCCACAATCACTCTCTACCTTAGGGGAAAAGATTTAATTAATTTTTAAAAAAGGTTTATTTATTTGTCACATATACAGTGTTCTGTCTGCGCATATAGCTGCATGCTGGAGGAGGACACCGGATCTCATTATAGATGGTTATGAGCGACCTTGTGGGTGCTGGGAATAGAACTCAGGATCTCTGGAAGAGCAGTCAGCAGGAGTACTCTTAACCTTTGAGCCATCTCTCCAGCCCCAATTAATGGTTTTTGAGACAGGATCTCATTATGTAAACCTATGGCCTTTAACTCACAGAGCTCCTCCTGCCTCTGCCTCCTGAGTGCTTGGGATTAAAGGTGTGTCCACCACACTCAACGTCTTGTTTTTTAAGAATTTGTTTATGTGTTTGCTTGCGTGGATGTATGTGTGCCGTGTGTGCGCAGTGCCCACAGAGGCCAGGAGAGTTGGCTCCCTTGGAGTTAAAGGTGGCTGTGAGCCATCATGTGGGTGCTGAGAACTGATCCTGGGTCCCGTCAGAGCAGCCAGTGTTCCTAACAGCTGAGCCGTCATCCCTCCAGCCCCTCCACCTCGTTGAACCTCCCTGAGCCTGTTAGGCTGGCTGTGCAGGCACCGTCAGGGACCCTTCTGCCGGGATTGCAGCTGCAGGCTGCCACTCTGGGCTTTTAACGAGGCCGCTGGGGGTCCAAGCTCAGAGGCTCCTGCTTGCATAGCAAGCTACTCACTAGTCAGCCATCTCCCCAGAGAACAAGAGAGACTGCCAAGGTCATGCTGGCAGACCTGGCACCGAAATCCAGGCTGAGAACTGCCTGGCGGTTGGAAGGAAGACTCAGGAGACAGGAAGTTGTTGGAAACCTTAAAGGTAGTTGTTGTTGTTTTCCAAGACAGGGTTTCTCTGTGTACCCTTGGATGTCCTGGACTCACTTTGTAGACCAGGCTGGCCTCATAGAGATCCGCTTGCCTCTGTGCCCAAGTGCAGGGATTATTGGCGTGTGCCACTGAGCCAGGCTCCTTGTTGGTTTTTGTTGGGATGGGTGTAGCCCGAGCTGCCCTTTGCTTTGAAATCCTGCCTCATCCTCCTAGGTGCTAGGATTACAGACATGTGCTACACACAGGTACACGGGGTAGTATGCTCTTGTTTTTTGGCTCTAGGACAACAGGGGGTCTGGAGAAGAGAGTGGCTGTGGGGTTGGAGATGAAAGCTGAGCTTTGAGCTCAGAGGGAGCCGAGTCACTTGGAAGAATAGAATGAGTGTGTCCCAGGGGCAGTGCCTTTGTCACTCTGGTGAATCGTGAGGCCCTTATTGTTATTCAAGCCCTTTTTAGTGTTTTTCAAGTTTTTCTTCCTTCTTCCTTCCCTTCCTCCCTCCCTCCTTCCTTCCTTCTTTGTCTCTGTCTGTCTGTGTTTGTATGGGTGTGTGCACAGGCCTGTGGTTATGGGTGCAGCACCATGCCTGGCTTCTCAAAGTCTCTAGCCAGCTTTGGAATGTCATAGTTCTAAGTCGATCACGGCCCATTCAAGCTGCCACAAGTGAACCCCAGCAGGAGCCTGCTGTCAGCAGGGAGGATGGGTATGGCCCAGAGTGGCTGTGATTCGGAGGAGAGCTGGCCTAGTACTGTGCTTTTTTTCTTAGGCAGTAGAGAAAACAAATCCTTGATCTTCGGAGACGGCTCAGTCAGTCTAGTGCTTGCTGTGCAGCGTGAACCAAGTCTGCATTTCTGGCAGCCCGAACAGAGCAGTGGGGCATGTCTGTGTCTGGTCCCACGCCAGTGGGGCAGAGCCGGGTGGGTCTTGGGTCAGATGCGCTCCAGAAAATCAGGGTGGAGACGTGAGAAGACACCCCCTGTCCCTGTCCACTTTGGCTTTGACATTACCCACACCCTCACACAATACACACACACACAGAGGTGCAAACAAGGAAAGCTGTCTGCAAAGATAGAAGTAATAGTGCACACCCATAATCCTAGCTGGTGCGCTCTCTCTCTCTCTCATTCCCTCTCTCTGAGACAAGGTCCTGCTGCGTAGCTTTGGCTAGCCTGGCACTCAGCATGTAGACCAGAATGGCTGGTGTCTTGACATACAGCATGCAGGAAGGGTGATCTGAGGACATGCTAAGCCGAGTGGAGGAGTGAGCTCAGTTCTTGCAGTTCATGTATTTTTTTTTTTTTTTTTTTTTTTTTAAGGGGCTGGGGTGTAGCTGCAGGTTAGAGCCCTTGCCTATAATCCGGGAGGTCCCTCTTCCACTCCCAGTACTGCAGATACAGAAACAACCAACCCTCGGGAAGGGAGGCAGGAGCATCAGGAGCATCAGTCATTGAGCTCATCAGTGCCTACCTGAGACCCTGTCAATCAAAGAAAACACAGACAAGTCAACAAACAGGGCAGGGGGATGGCACAGTAGCTAAGATACCAAGCCTGAAAGCTGAACGCTTTTTTATTTTTTTTTTTTAGACACGATTTTACTGTGTAGCTCTGGCTGTCCTGGAACTCGCTCTGTAGACCAGGCTGGCCTCAAACTCACAGAGATCTGCCTGCTTCTGCCTCCCACGTGCTGGGATTAAAGGTGTGCACAACCACCAGCTGACAATTTTTAATTTTTTCTTTCTTTCTGTTTTGTTTTGTTTTGTTTTTGGCTTTTCGAGACAGGGTTTCTTGTCCTTGAACTCACAGTAGTCCGCCGGCCTCTGCCTTTCTGAGTGCTGGGATTAAAGGCGTGTGCCACCAAGGCTGCCTAATTTGTGTGTGTGTATGTGTGTGTTGTTCTGGGGTATATGTATATGATTGTAGTTGCCCACAGAAACCAGAAGAGACCCTCAGATTCCTTGGGACTGAAGTTGGAGGCGGTCAGGAGGCACCCAAGATGGGTGCTGGGAACTGACCTCTGGTCCGTGGCAAGAGCAACTTGCACTGTACCCTGGGAGCTGTCTCCCAGCTGTGACAACTTAGTTCTCTCCCAAGGCCTACATAGTGGCTAGGAGAACCAATTTCCATAACCTCACAGGTTGTCCTCTGACTTCCCCGGGCTCAAGTGCACTGTCTCTGTCTCTGTCTCTGTCTCTGTCTCTGTCTCTCTCTCTCTCTCTCTCTCTCTCTCTCTCTCTCTCTCACACACACACACACACACACACACACACACACACTACATATACAGGTGTACAAAACCAGAAATAAAATTCAGCATGGCCTGTACCCACGGAGCTTGCTCCGTGTCTTGCACAAATGAGCGCTGCTGCCCGGGTCAGTGTATGTGGGAAGCAGAGCGGCAGCAGGATGGCGGGGTCTGTGGCCTGTGTGTGGTGTGCGCTGTCACCGGGAAAGGCTTCGGTGTGGCTCGGTGCGCCCAGCACATGAAGCCCTGGGTTCCATTCCCAGCACTGGGAAAATTGGGCCTGGCGGTGCATTCCTGTGATCCCAGCCCTTGGGAGGTGGAGACAGGAGGATCAGGAGGCCAGGGTCACCCTTGGCTAGTCTGTGGTCAGTCTGGGCTACATGAGACACGGTTAAAAAGGAAGGACAGAAAAGGGAGTAGAAGTCATTGTGGAGAGCCAGGCATGGTGGCATTTGTCCCGGCACCATGTCCACGCTCAGGCTGGGCTACAAAGAAAGTTCAGGGCCAGCCTGGGCTACACAGCAGGCGCTGTCTTAACACCCAGGAAGAGCCAGAACGCTTGGTCCTTGGCTGAAGGAGGCCATCATTGTTCTTCCTCACCCTGTCTGCTGGTTTGCAGTCCTGAGAGGGGATTCTGGGAAACTGTGTTCTCTGCCATGCAATGAAGTTAGTAAAACTTCTCAGCTGTGGGGGCAGGGCCTCCTGTGCGTGCATCCCTGGTGCTGGGCTGCCAGGCGCATGCTATCCACCTGACAGGGCGTTTTTTGTGGGTGCTGGGGATCCAAACTCGGGTCCTTTCGCTTGTCCAGCCAGCATCTCAAGACAGGCCCACCCCCTCCCTCCGCTGCCCCTCCCTTCCAGGACATGTCCAACGATGACGATGCTGCCCCCACAGCGGCAGAGGCGGCAGGTGACACCCACCTGCTGGGCTTCTCGGATGAAATCCTGCTGCACATCCTGAGCCACGTCCCCAGCACAGACCTGGTTCTCAATGTGCGGCGCACGTGCCGGAAGCTCGCGGCCCTGTGCCTGGACAAGAGCCTGGTGCACACCGTGTTGCTGCAGAAGGACTACCAGGTGCGGCGGGGGGCGGGCGGGAGCAGGGCCAGCCTGTGGGCTCGGGGACAAGCCCTGCTGTCCGCACAGAAGGCCGCGTGGCCGGGAATGGGCGCCGGGACACGCTGAGTGACAGAGCCAGGGAGGAGCAGGGTAGGTGGGGGTGTGCCTCTCGGCACCGGGTCGTAGTGCAGGTTAGGTTTTAAACTTGTAATGCTCCTGCCTCAGCCTCCCGGGTCTTGGGACGACAGGCGTGTGCCCCCCGGGCCCTGCTAGCAAACATCTTTCACTTTGTTGTTGGGAGCGGGGCTCCCTTGACTGCTGGCGGTGATAGGTGTATGGGAGGGCAAGGCCAGGCGGCATTCCTCTGGGCAGGAGCCGGGAATAGCCAGGACCCCTGTCTCCCGCCCGTCCCGTTCTGCAGGCCAGCGAGGACAAGGTGAAGCAGCTGGTGAAGGAGATTGGCCGCGAGATCCAGCAGCTGAACATGGCGGGCTGCTATTGGCTGTCGGGCTCCACCATCGAGCACGTGGCCCGCTGCCACAGCCTGGTGAAGGTGAACCTGTCGGGGTGCCACCTCACCTCCCTGCGGCTGTCCAAGGTGCTCTCGGCCCTGCAGCACCTGCGCTCGCTGGCCATCGACGTGAGCCCCGGCTTCGACGCCAGCCAGCTGAGCAGCGAGTGCAAGGCCACGCTGAGCCGCGTGCGCGAGCTCAAGCAGACGCTCTTCACGCCGTCGTACGGCGTGGTGCCCTGCTGCGCCAGCCTGCAGAAGCTGCTGCTCTACTTCGAGATCCTGGACCGCACGCGCGAGGGCGCCGTCCTGTCGGGCCAGCTCATGGTGGGCCAGAGCAACGTGCCGCACTACCAGAACCTGCGCGTCTTCTACGCGCGCCTGGCGCCGGGCTACATCAACCAGGAGGTGGTGCGGCTCTACCTGGCGGTGCTCAGCGACCGCACGCCCGAGAACCTGCACGCCTTCCTCATCTCCGTGCCCGGCAGCTTCGCCGAGAGCGGCGCCACCAAGAACCTGCTGGACTCCATGGCCCGCAACGTGGCCCTGGACGCCCTGCAGCTGCCCAAGTCCTGGCTCAACGGCTCCGCCCTCCTCCAGCATATGAAGTTCAACAACCCCTTCTACTTCAGCTTCAGCCGCTGCACGCTGTCGGGCGGCCACCTCATCCAGCGCGTCATCAACGGGGGCAAGGACCTGCGCAGCCTGGCCAGCCTCAACCTCAGCGGCTGCGTGCACTGCCTGTCGGCCGACTCGGCGCTGCGGAAGGCGGAGGACGACATCGACAGCGGCATCCTGGAGACGCTGGTGGAGTCCTGCCGCAACCTGCACCACCTCAACCTCTCCGCCGCCCACCACCACAGCTCCAACGGCCCGGGCCGCCACCTCTGCCAGCTCCTGGCCCGCCTCCGCCACCTGCGCTCCCTGTCCCTGCCCGTGTGCTCCGTGGCTGACTCGGCACCCCGGCCCGACCGGGCCCCCGCCCCGCCGGCCATGCACGCCGTGCCCCGGGGCTTCGGCAAGAAGGTGCGCATCGGGGTGCAGACCTGCCCCAACCCCTTCGCCGGCCAGTCGGCCCCGCAGCCCGCCTCGGTGTTCTGGGCCCTGCTGAAGAAGCTCCCGTTTCTGGAGCACCTGGAACTGATCGGCTCCAACTTCTCCTCAGCCATGCCCCGCAATGAGCCCGCCATCCGCAACTCCCTCCCGCCCTGCAGCCGGGCACAGAACGTCGGGGACTCGGAGCTGGCTGCCATCGGCCAGCTGGCCTTCCTGCGGCACCTGACGCTAGCCCAGCTGCCAGGCATGCTGACAGGCTCCGGACTAGTGAGCATTGGCCTACAGTGCCAGCAGCTGCAGTCCCTGTCGCTGGCCAACCTGGGCATGATGGGGAAGGTGGTGTACATGCCCGCTCTTGCCGACATGCTGAAGCACTGCAAGCGGCTGAAGGACCTGAGGTGAGGGGCTGAGGTAAAGGTTAGAGGGGCTGAGCTGAGGGGCTGAGGTGAGGGGCTGAGGGGCTGAGCTGAGGGGCTGAGGTAAAGGTTAGAGGGGCTGAGGTGAGGGGCTGAGGGGCTGAGGTGAGGGGCTGAGGTAAAGGTTAGAGGGGCTGAGCTGAGGCCCTGAGGTGAGGGGCTGAGGTAAAGGCTAGAGGACCCGAGGTGAGGGGCTGAGGCCCTGAGGTCCTGAGGGGCTGAGGACCTGAGCTGAGGGGCTGAGTGTGAGTGAGTGAGGGGCTGAGGTTTGAGGGGTTGAAGTTAAAGGGCAGAGGACCTGAGATGTGAGGGGCTGAGGACTTGAAGTGAGGGGCCAAGGGCCCCAGCTGGGGACCTGAGGGCCTGAGGTGCGAAGAGTGGAAGACCTCAGTTTTCTCTAGGGCTTCTAAGGTTTGCAGATGCAATCAAGGTGCAAGTAAGGTAGAGCTTAGAGCCAACACCGGCCTGTCCTGGGGATCAGAGGCAAGAGGGGCCTTAGTGTCTGCAGGGTCATGGAGGCTGGGGTCATGGCACGGAGGCAGGGCTCCAGAGTTCAGCATCTCATCTCCTCACACTTACATGACCCCCTAGCTTCTTTTATTCCACAAAATGCTACTTCATGTACAACGTATGGTCTTAAGAACATTTTTTAGATTTATTTCCATGTAAGCGTGTGTTTTGCCTGTATGTATGCACATCTGTGGCACCACATGTTATTGTGAGCCATCATGTGGGTGCTGAGAGCCAAACCTGGGTCCTCTGGAGCAGCAGCCAGTGCCCCTAATGGTTGAGCCATCTCTGTAGGACTGTGCCCCATTTCCCGCAGCTTCTTTTGAGACAAGGTCTCACTATGTCTCCTGGCTGGCCTGGAACTTACCGTATAGAACAGACTGGCCTTGAATTCACAGATTTACCCCTGTTTCTGCCTCCTGAGTGCTGGGATTAAAGGTGTTCTCCACTATCCTCACCCTCAAATTTTGTTATTATTGTGTTTGTGTGTACATAGAGCATGTCTGGAGGCTAGAAGACAAGTTTGCGGAGTTCTGTCCTCCCACCTTCATGTGGTCCTGAGGGTTGAGTGGAAGCCATTAGATTTCCCCAGCATGTGCCTTAACCCCTTGAGCCATCTCCCTTTTCCACACCTTATTTCCTCAGACAAGTCGTCTGACTAGGACTGATCATTTGGCTGGCCAGTGAGATCCCAGGGGTTATAGACAAGTGTGGCCTGCCTGGGCTTTACAAAGTCGATCGCTGGGGATTTGACCTCAGTTTCTAATCTCTGCTAGCAAGTGCCCTTACCCAAGGCCGCTCAGTGATTCTTGGAGGGTGTGAGGTAGTTGGCTAGGGGCTTCAGGACGTATGCCAGCATGTGACTTGAGTTCCAAGGCAGCTTGGGTTGTAGCAGCAAGATCTTCCTCAACAAAGCCAGAAGCGCAGCGCATGACAGTCTGCTCCGACCTCCTTGATTCAAAGCAGCAGGGTGTCGCAGGCAGGAGGGGGATGGGGCAAGAGGTGTAGGCCAGGGGGTGCTGAAGGCCTCAGCTGGGAGCTGCTGCCGGTGGCCTGTGGGGGACGAGAGCAGGCAGGACGGGGAAGCATCATCTCAGAGAGGAACTCCGACCAGGAGTGATGACCTTGAGGAGGGTGGCAGGACCCATCCTGGAAACAGGGAGGAAATAGACCACACAAGCCTCAGAGGGCGCTGCCGTGGGCACTGTTCTTAAGGAACATCAACGGTTCAAGACCTGCCTGGGCAACTCAGCAAGACCCTGTCTTGAAATAAAAGCTTTATGAAAGGCTTGGGGATATTGCTCAGTGGAAGAGTGCTTACTTAGCTCAAGACCCTGGGTTTAACTCCTGGTATAAACTTCCTGGTGTTTCCAGAGCAAGCATGGAGTAGCTTCACCCTGAACACATGAAATATGTCCTTTTGTTACCACCCAACATTTAATGGATAAGAATTCCGTTGTGTCCCAGCACGACTTGGGAAGCAGACACAGGTGGATCTCAGTGTGTTTGAAGCCAGTTTGAGTTATACAGTGAGTTCTAAGCCAACCAGGGCTACATAATAAGACCCTGTGTCAAAAACCTAAAAAAAAAGGGGGGGGGCAGATTATTTTGTGGTGCTATGAACCGAACATAGAACACACACAGGTCTTGTTCCTCCACCTCTGAGCCACACCCCAGCCCCTCACTGGGGGCTTCTAGGCAGGTGCTCTACCTCTGAGCCACACCTCCTAGTCCTTGGATTTTTGAGATAGGTTCTGTCTAGCCCAAGATGGTCTCTAACTGATGGTCTTTTTACCTCATCTGTAATTCCAGGAATGCACCCCACAAACAGTGAGGGCCTTGCATATTCTAGGGAAGCACTCTACCACTGAGTTCTCTCTCTAGCTCTTTTTACTTTAAGCAACTTGCTCAGGCTTGTCTTGAACTCACCATCATCCAGGAAGGCCTTGGACTTCTGATCCTCCTACCTCAGCCCCCAGAGCATTTGGGATCACAGATGTGTCCCATCAGGCCTTAATTGTAAGCTTTTTTTTTTTATTCTGGGATAAGGTCTCACGCATCCTAGGCTGGCCTCACCCTTTCTGTGTAGCTGAGGAGAACCAGAACTCTGATTGTCCCGCCTCTGCCTCTCAAGTGCTGGGACTATGGTGTGCTTCACTGTTCCAGGGCTGTGCAGGACATACCATGTGGTGAGGCCCCAGGTTCTGGGCAGGCAAGAGGGGTGGGACTTAGGGACTCTGCCGGCCCATAGCTGTTTCAGGGTGGAGGCCACAGAGGGGCCACAAAGTCATGTCTTAGCCTAAAGGGACTTGATGTGGCTATCCCTCTCCCCAGTACAGCTACTGCCTCTTTGGTGCCTGTCTAGGTTACTGTGGCTGTGATGAAGAGCCATGGCCAAAGGCAACTGGAAGAGGAAAGGGCTTATTTGGCTTATGCCTCTATCTCCCTGTTCCTCACTGAAGGCAGACAGGACCGAAGGCAGTCAGGGCGGGAACCTGGAGGGCAGGAGCTGATGCAGACGCCATAGAGGGCTGCTTCTCACTGGCCTGCTCAGCCTGCTTTCTTATAGAAAGGACAGCTGTGCTAGGAGTGGGACCACCCATGGTGGGCTGGGCCTGCCCACATCAATCACTAATCTGGAAAAAAAAAGCCCTACAGATTCATCTGCTTGCAGCTGGAGGCATTTTCTCAATTGAGGTCTCCTCCTCCAAGATGACCCTAGCTTGTGTCAAGCTGACATAAAACTAGCCAACGCAGTGGCTGTGCCAAGGTCCAGGCACAAAGATGACCTTTCCCCCACGACATCCATGGCTGCCGCTGTGGAAGCTAGAGCGGGAATCCTCTCCCCTGTCACTCCAGGCCAGACCTTTGCTTTGGCTTCAGGACCCACGAGGGAGGACAGGGGGAAGACAGGCCATGTCCTTTGCTTTTGTTCCCGCCCCCACCCCCAGCTTCAGTGTGACAGGAAGTAGCCCGTCCTGTGCTGCTCGCTTCCATAGCTGCTTGGCGAGGCTTGAGCTCTTTTCTGTCCTCCTTGGAGCACAGCCACACTGAGGTTCTCTGTGTTTTCTGTCCCATCTGGTCCTGCTGCTCCAGCTCCGTGCTCGACCGAGCAGACCCACAGCCCAGGCGGCCTCTGTGGACAGGAGTGGACAGCCCTGCCTGGTGTCCGTGTGGGGGGATCCTGTGCCTTCCCTCCCCTTGATACTCGTGCTAGCAATCTGCTTGTGGGCTTTCTTCCTCCCCCAGTGTAGAGCTCCTCATCAGTTGATTGTGGTGCCGTATGCCTAAAGTCCCCCAACTCAGGAGGCTAAGGCCTGAGTTCAAAGTCAGCCTGGGCTGAAACTGTCTTCAAAAGCAGCACCCCCCCAAAAAAAAATAAATAAAAAAGAAAAAGAAAAAGTCAGCCACATGTAGTGACTGCGTGCCTGCCTTATATTCTGGCACTCTGGAGTTAGGGGTAGGCGTTCAGGGTCAGGGTCATCCTTGGCCCCATAGTGACTTTGCAGCCAGTCTGGGCTACATAGACCCTGTCTTAGCAGCAACAAAAATAGGACAAAGTTGCTGAAAGCCTTGGCTCCCCTCTGCATTAATGAAAGCTGTAGCTGCAGCCGGCACAGCAGCCATCCCTCCTCCATCCTCACATCTGCCCTTTTGCATTTCCCAGGCGTACAGACGGATGCTCTTCTCCTTGGCTGCGTTTCTCTCCCTGTGGCCACCGGGCCTCTGTTTCCTTACTGCTTCCTTTGTGGTGTCTCTCAACACTTGTGTCTTCCTGTGCCTTTCCTGTCACACCTCTGGCCTTTCCTGAAGCCAGTTAGTGCATGCGTGGCCATTGTTTGCCAGAATTGCAGCTGCATCACAGATGCAGACATGGGCTGGGTGTGCAGCTCGGTCAGTACAGGGCTTGCCTGGCACACAAGGTCTTAGGTTCCATCCTCGGTACCACATGAACTGGGTGTGGTGACACACTCCCATGAAACCAGCATTGGAGGGTGGGCAGAAGGAAGAGGAATAGAAAATCAAGGTTATCTATCCTTAGGTACATGTTTTGGCCAGCCTGGGCTATATGAGTCTGTTTCAGAAAAGAAAGAGATGAAGGAAGGAAGGAAGGAAGGAAGGAAGGAAGGAAGGAAGGAAGGAAGGAAGGAAGGAAGGGAGGATCCGAGGACATCTTTGGTGGCTGTCTCCTTTGCTGGGCCATCACTGTTGCCTACATCTATGATTAGGATCATTTCATAAAATCAAGGAGCCCAGGTGAACCTTTGAATCTTTCAGAGCCAAGATCTTTCTGAACCTTGCTGTCTTGCTGCCAGTGTTTGTTTTCCACCGGTCCATCAAGCCTTGTGTTTTTGCAGTAGGTGTGGTGGTGCACACCTATAATCCCAGCTCTTGGGAGGCTGAGTTGGGAGGATGGTGAGTCCCAGGCCAGCCTGGGCTATCTATTGGTTTGTCCCTGGGACCTGGCATTCTCCCCAGAAGCAGGACTGTGTGTGCATCGTCATAGACCTGCAGGCCACGGATAAATTCGTCCTGTAGGTCTCCCTGACAGCTTGATGACAGTTGATAGCGTGTCTCTGCCCAGGCCCCAGCCTGCGTCCGCAGCCGCAGAACCGTCTGCTGTGTAAGGTACTGCCTGTTCTGAACAGGCGCAGGCTTCCAGAACACAGCCAAATGGCCCTGTTCCCCTGGACCGCTGCCTTCTGCGGCAGGCGAGCCCAGGGGTGCTGCAGCAGGTGGCAGGCGCCAGCTGTAGTAGGCTCAGGAGTCTCTGCTCGCTCTAGAGCTGCTTCCTGAGGCTACGGGGGCTGCAGGGTGCTTGCATTTTTCGGGGGAGTGTTCCAATGGCAGCCCTGGGAATCCCAGGCTCACCTGCTGCCGCCTCCACCCCAGCCTGCCTCGAACCTGAGCTTGTCTCAGCCAGGCTCCCTGTGGGGCGGAGGTGCCACCGGGACAGGTTGTTCTGGCTGTGGGTTTGGGGCGTGCCCCTGCAGTGAGCGGCTCACGTGTCAGGCAGAACAGAGTGCCACCTTTCCCACGGCTGGAGGCGGGGTATTACCCTGAGTCACCCTGCCCGGCCTGGGCGGAAGCGGGAGAGCTGCTTGAGCCAGGCCTGGCACGGTCTCAGGAATACCTTTGAGCTGTGCTTCTGCCTTATCCTGCATGGCTCAGAGTGTAGCATCAGAGGGGACGGGGCAGTCACTCCAGAGAGCAGCGTGGGGGTGGGAGGTCTGATTCCCAGATGGCTGGGAGTTTGAGCCATCTGGGAAGGGGTCAAGTTGGAATGAAGTCCAGTCTGGGTAGATTGCATCTCCTTGTTCCCTGCCTGCCGTCAGGTGCCTTAGATGGCACGCACCCACATTAGGTCAGTACCTCAGCCGTGCTGGGTGCTGTGACCCAATCACCCCGCCAGTGCTCATTACTCACACCAGGTTGAACTCTGTGGCAGATGACATCTTTCAGGGCAAGGTTATGTAAGGGGCTATCTAGTTGGGAAAAGGTTTGAAAGTATGTTTAGGACATATTGCATAACTCAGTTGGCCTGGGACGCTGGGTCTTGGTGCAAGTCCATACTGCCACCTAGTGGTGGAGCTGGCAGCTGCTGCCTGGTCCATCCCCTGCTGTGGGGAGCATTGGGGATGGTGGGACACACACACACACACACACACACACACACACACACACACACACAGAGTCTGGGCCCATGGAGAGGTGGCTCAGTAGTTAAGACCATATACCAGAGGACCTAGAATTCAGTTCCAGGGGATCTGATGGCCTCTTCTGCCACCTTGGGTACAAGCCACACATGTGACACACATACATGCAGGAACTCACACATATTTGTATTAAATATCAATAATTTTTAGAAATATAATAAGGGAAGAATCAGTTAAAAATTCCAAGGTGGGGCTGGAGAGATGGCTCCCCAGTTGGAAGCCCTGGCTGCTCTTCCAAAGGACCTGGTTTCAATTCCCAGCACCCACATGACAGCTCACAGCTGTGTGTAGCCCCAGTTCCAGGGGATCTGACCCCCTCCCACAGACATACGGGCAGGCAGAACACCAGTGTATTTATAGTTAACGGCTGAGCCATCTCTCCAGCCCACCAATGTATTTAAAACAGACCAAAACTCCAACGTGGCCACCCGGGGTGGCACACACCTTTAATCCCAGCACTCAGGTGGCAGAGACAGGTGGGTCTCTGAGTTGGAGGCCAGCCTGGTCCACAGAGCGAGTCCAGCACAGCAGGGCTCTGTTACACAGAGAAACCCTGTCTCAAAAACCAAAACAAAATTCAAATGTAAATGTCACTGGGGTCTCCTTGGGTGATGGAGGTGACTGGGATCCTTGGTGAAGAAGCAGCAGCCCCGGGGCCTCTGTGGCCTGCTCTGTGTCTAGGAATGGCACCCTCCCTCACCTGGAGCCTGTGTGGTGGGGCTTGTACTCCTTGTACTCCGGGCCAATGACAAGCTGCTTCTTTCCCTTCCTGCCCCTTTCCTAGCCACTCCGGCCCTCTGGACCCCCACCTTCTTCTGCCTGTGTTGGCTGATCTAACTCCGCCATCAGACTGGCTCCCCAGCATCACGTGCAAACCCTCACAAGGCAGGCAGGTGTGACAGTAGAGAGCCAGGGTGCCAGACCAAGGGAGAAAGGCGGATGGCCTTCAGTGCATGCCGGCGGGTCTGTGGACAGGGGCCAGCGTGCCTCACCCTGGAGTCCAGATCTCGGGAGGCCAGGCCCCAGCACCCACGCCTCTCTCTCCACAGGCTGGAGCAGCCCTACTTCAGCGCCAATGCACAGTTCTTCCAGGCGCTGGGCCAGTGCTCGTCTCTGCAGCGCCTGTGCCTGGTGTCCCGCAGCGGCACGCTGCAGCCGGACGCCGTGCTGGCCTTCATGGCCCGCTGCCTGCAGGTTGTCGTGTGCCACATGTTCACGGGAGAGTCCCTCACCACCTGCAAAAGCCTGCAGCAGTCGCTCCTCCGGAGGTGAGTAGCATGGCCCGGCACGGTCGTGGGTGGCTGGGAGGTCTCGGACAGAACCAGTGTCCCCAGGACCCAGCGTCCTCGGCCCAGCCGCAGCTCTGGGGAGATGGGACCTCAGACCCCAGCAGCTTGACCCCAGGGCTTGGCCTCCTACAGGGGACCAGTTCCCACAGGTGGTCTCTGCTCTCAGCCATATAGAAGGCTGAGGCAGAAGGATCCCGGGAGTTTAGGGCTACCCTCGGCTACAGAGTTGATCCCGGATTCTGGGAGCCAAAGCTCATTCACTGTGTCTGAGGGGGCCCTGGGAGGGACTTCATGGCCTGTCCTCATCACTGGGATGGCTCCACCTTTGGTTGTTGAGACAGGGTCTCTCTGTGTCCCAGGCTAGCCTGGGTCTCACTGTGTAGACCAAGTTGCTAGAACTCAAGGCCCCTCCCACCTCTGCCTCTGCAGTGCTGGGATCTCCTGCTGTGAGCCACTGTGCCCAGAGCATCCCTTTTGCTATTGGCATGTCAGGAGTTAGGTTTCGGCGATTTTTAGGGTTTCCAGGACCTTGGGTACAAGCATGCCATCCCTCATGGCTGCTGTGCTGTGCCTGATGGTCTTCTGTGTCCTTTGTTCTTGCTTGCTCCTGGCAGCCATGGTTTATCCGTGTTTTTGATCACTTCTTCACATATCAGAATAGACTTTCAGTATTTATATTTTGTGTCACATTTGTACATTTATTTACTGTGTGTGTGTTTGTGGCTCAGGCAGCAGCTATGTAGAGGTCAGAGGACGGCTGTCAGGTTAGTTCTCCTATCACAGGAGCCCTGAGAGGTGAGTGTGTCAGCCACACTCACAGATGAGGTGACTGAGGCAGGGAGCACCAGGGCCAGTCGGCAGCATGCAGGACAGAACTGTACATTAGAAGGGAGACAGAGGCTAGGTTTGGTGCTACAGGCCTGGGATCCAGCAAATCAGGAGGCTGAGGCAGAACTGGGAATTTGGGTCAGCCTGGGCTACATAGAGAGTTCAAGGCCAGCTTGACCTATACAAGCCCATTTCAAAAAAACAAGTAAGGGCCTGGGAGTCTAGCTTAGCTGGTAGGGTGCTTGCCCAGCGGGCACCAAGCCCCGGTTCAGCTCTTACAGCACGTGGTGATGCACACGACACAGTTAAGAGTGCTCAGAGCAGCCCTGAGGTCCCGGGGCAGAGGCAGGCAGAGCTCTGTGTTCCAGCCCAGCCTTGTTCCAGAGAGACTTCCAAGACAGCCAGGGCTACACAGAGAGACCCTGTCCCAGAAAAGCAAACAAGAGGGCTTACGGCTCCCGCAGGGGACCAGGTGGCTCACAGTTGCCTGTGGCACAGTTCAGGATATCTCCAGACCTCTCCTGGCCACTTTAGGCACCAGCGTAGATGTGGAGCACGGAAGCTCATGCCGGCACACGTACATGCAGGGACCTAAATATGTCAGTCAGTCTCTGCGGTGCCCCTGCTGTAATGACCTGTACTCCCAGCACTTGGGTGATGGAGGCAGGATCCAAGGTCCTTCTCCACTACGTAGTGAGTTTGAGGCTAGCCTGGGCTACATGAGACCCAGCCTTAAGAAAATGTAAATCAGGAGAGAGGGAGCTGTGTGAGGAGCCCTTCAGGGTAAGTGCTGAGTCCTGACCTGGGCCAGCACAAAGCCTTCCTCTCCCATATTGCTGGGCAGTTCTGGCTGTTCTGTGGAGGCCTCTGCTGCCATGACAGCATGACAGCCCCCAGCATGACAGCCGCCTTTGGCCAAGGCCTGCTGGTGCCAAGGCCCTTCAGGAGCCCACTGTGTGGTTGCTCTCCCACAGGGCTCCAGCAGGTGGCAGTAGTGCTCTCAGCAGGCAGCTACTGGGTGAAAAGAAACAAGAGCACCTGTCCCCTTTCCTGAAGTTTTTTGTTGGGTTGGTTTAAAAGCTTTTTTTTTTTTTTTTTTTAGACAGGGTCTTTGTATTTCAGGCCAGCCTTGACCCACTGTGTAGCCGAGGATGACTTTCAGCTCCTCATTCCCCTGCCTCCACCTCCTGAGTGCTGGGATTACAGGAGTGTAACACCACTCTTGGGGTAGCCCAAGCCAGCCTTAAATTTGTGGCAATCCTCCTGTTTCAGCCACACAGAGCAGCCTCCAGTGTTCTGCTCTTCTTGCATGGAGAGCTCGGGGAAGCACTGGGGTCCCCGGCCCCTCACTGGAAGTGTGGAGGTCTAGCCAACAAGGCTGGGCCCATGGCCCTGCCCCTCTCCTCGCTTCTGCACCGTGTAGCCCACTGGGAGCCGGATTGCATGCCCTTCATGTCCCTCCCCTATTTAGGCCGCTTTGTTCCATACAAGGTCTGAATTCAGCGTATAGGGACCAGAGATCCCTGGTGGTCCCTGGGGGTTTGTGACCTCTCAGGGCGATGAGCAGAAAGAAGTGTGTCTGTCCATCTGTCTGAGTCCTAACCTTCCACGTCACTCCTGAGCTCAGCGCACACACCCGCCCAGCACTGCCTCTGCCTCTTTCCATAGTCTCACCTTTCCTGGAAACTGGTACTAGCCAGTCCCATACATGGCCACCTTGCCTGACGGTGTCTGCCTGCGGTACTGTGGCATCAGGGTCTGGGCCCTGGCATGTGGCTGAGCTGACTCTGGACCTCTCTTTCTCTCTCCTTGGACCTGGCAGGCAAGGAGTCCTCTTACGTCGCCCGCTTCCTTGGGCTCTCCCACTTGGACCTGTTTCTTGCCAAGCTTTGTAGGCCCTAGAGATGGGGGCCCCTGTGTCATCTGATCTCATGATTTCCAGTGAGAGCTGGGCACAGTGGCACTGTGGAGGTCTAGCCTGCGCCATGTCTCACCAGCCCGAGGTCCTAAGTCTCCTCCCAACTTTGTCTCTGGGGAGCAGTCACATCTCTCAGGCAGAACTGAAACCTTTTGGTGACAGACCAGCCAGTTCCCTGCCCAGCCTGGGCAGATGTGACGCGGGTACTGTGCCAACCATCCCACCTCGTACCATCTTCCTGGGGGGTTGAGATTGGCTTCCTGGATTTCCTCCTCCTGTTCTGCTTGCTTTAGCCTCTATTCTAGCTGCTTTAGCACCACCACATGGCCCAGGCATGCCAGCCTAAGTCCTGTGTAGGATTTTCCAGGTCCTGTTTCCTCCGTGCAGCATGGCCTGAGCCTAGGAGCATGCGTGATAGCCCCTGGCACAACTCCAGCCAGTAGCAAAGCCAGTGTAGGGAGGGCATTGCTGCTGCTTTCCCGGAACAGTTCCCAACTTCACATCTGTGAGCCAGAGGCCTGTGAGCCTGTGTGAGTGTCCGCAGCCTCTGCCCTGAGGACTCAGGAGTCCCAAATCTGAGTGCAAGGCGCTGTCCTCCGCTGTGCTGGCTGCATCGTTCTCTTGAGGACCAGTTGGCACTGCCTTCCCACGTGGGATCTTAAAGCATGTTTGTGGCATATGGCCCTGGGAGGCCAACTGGCTGCCGCAGCCCCTGTTGTGTTCCGTGTAGACACGGGAGCATTCTTTCTGTGTGCTTCCAGCTTGCCAGAACTGCACTTAGCAGCCCTCCCTCTGCTGCTGCGTTCTGGCAAGCCCTGGCCCGAGGCAGCCCCAGGGGCCCGGCTCCAGGCTGAATGCGCACATGTGGTTCCCCATGCCAGGAGACGGCTCAGTCTGCGTCAGTCTGCAGACCAGACCAGTGAGCTCAGATGGAGCAGGGAGCGCTTAGGGCAGTGGCACGAGCCCGAAACATCTCCAAGCACGGAACCAGGCCGGGGTGAGGCGCAGTTGGTAGAGTGATGGCCTGGCATGCACGGAGCCTGTGGCTCTGTCCCCAGCACGGCACAAACTTGCCTTGGCGGTGCAGGTTTACAATCCCACCACTTGAGGAGAAGGAGGATCCAAAGTTCAAGGCTATCCTTGGCTACATGGCAAGTTTGAGGCCAACCTTGGAAATGTGAAGCCTGTCTCAAAAACTTAAAAAACAACAAACAAGCAAAAGGGCAGGCTTTGCTCTGCTCTGTAGCCTGCATGGCTTCTGTAGATGACTGGTATCTGGGAAGCTGCCTGGCTCAGTGCTGCTCATGGAAGCTCTGGAGTAGGCTGCTAGGGTGTAGACGACTGGCGCCGGCCATGTGCGTCTGCCTCCACTGGGAGAAGTGTGGCCTGGGTGCTGAGCTAGGTGGCTGCTGAGTTCCAGACCCGGAGAGCACACCCAGAAGCCAGGATAAGATGGCCAGTGCACCTGGGCCCTACCATGGTGTTGGCAGCATGTAGGGGTCAGGGAGGGACATGGAGGGACCACAGGCCGTTTCAGAGGGAAGAAAGTTGTCAGGTGTTTCATGTGGTAGATCTGTCCGTCTGGACCTGGAAATTCTGTCCTTGTCCCAGAACCTCCCGTTAGCCAGGTGGCAGTGGTGGCACGCTCCTTTAATTTCAGCACTGAGGAGGCAGAGGCAGGAGGATCTCTGTGAGTTCCAGGGCAGCCAAATCTACACAGAGAAACCCTGATTTCAAAAACAACAACAACAAAAGAAAGAGCCCAGAAACAAAACCTCAACAAAACCCAAAACAAGCAACCAAAAAATGCAGAGCCTCCAGTTGTTTTGTTTTGTTTTCATTTTTATGTGCTTGTGTATGTGCATTTGGGTCCAGTACCTGCAGAGGCCAGTAGGGGGTGCTGACTCCCCCTAGAACCGGAGTTACAGATGGCTGTGAATCAGCATGTGGGGGCTGGGAATCCGACTCAGGTCCTGTGCAGGAACAGTCAGTGTGCTTAACCACTGAGCCATATTTCAGTCCCCCCAGAGCCTCCAGTTTTCCAGATGAGCACAGAGTTGGGTCACATTGCTGCTCGGGTCAGTCAGTGCTGGTCTGAGGGTAGCAAGGCTGTGCCAGTGCTTGGATTGTGTGGCAGCAGCCACTGCCTGCCGCAGCCCAGTGAAGAAGGGCATGGGGTGTGTCTCCCTCCGGTGCCGGCCCTGTACCTCAGCTCTGGTCTGAATCCATCTTTTCTTCTGTATCTTGTAAGGGAGCAGTGTGAGGCAATGTTTAAGAACAGTGGGGCAAGGTGTTTCCTGCTTTGGGGTTCCCAGGGCTGCTAACAGGAGCTCTTTGGGCAGAGAGGAGCTACCTTGAACATCAAGCGTACCAGAGCATTTTGCCTTCTCTCCCTACCCCTCATCTCACTACAAGTGGGTTCTGCTCCTGTGCCCCCAACTCCCAGAGATCCTCCTGCCTCTGTCTCCTGAATGCTGAGATTAAAGGTGTGCCTCACCACGATTAGCTTGTTTTACATTTTAAGACAGAGTTTTGTGTAGCCCAAGTAGGCATCAAACCTAGTATGTAGCTGAGGCTGACCTGAACCTCTGACTCCCAGCTCCATCCCCTGCCTGCTGGGACTACAGACATACACCTGGTTGATGAAGTGCTGGCGATCGGACCCAGGGTTTCGAGGATGCTAGGCCGCCACCACCCCACCTAGGGGCATGCCCAGCCTGGCAGCAACTGCATTCTTTTTTTCTATAGATTTGTTTATTTCTTTTGTGTATATGAGTGTTTTGCCTTCATGTATGTGTGCATCGTGTGCGTACCTGGTGCCTGCAGAAGTCAGAAGAGGGTGTTGGATGTCCTGGGACTGGGCAGCTGTGAGCCACCGTGTAAGGACCGAAGCCAGGTCCTCTTTAAGGGCAGCCAGCACTCTTGACTGCGGAGCCATCTGTCCAGCCCCTGTCGCTGGATTTTTGTTTATTTTTGAGACACGTTTTTCTGTGTAGTCCTGGCTGTCCTGGAACTCAGAAGAGCGGGCTGGCCTTGAACTCAGAGATCCTGCCTCTGCCTCCAGAGGGCTGGGATTAAAGGTGTGTGCCACCGCTGCCTGGCCTGTGCTTCCGTAGTATACTCATCAGGACTGTGTTCCTCAGCTCTCCATGTTCCACACAGATGTTCCGCATGCGTTAAGCACTGTCCAGCCCCGGTGCCCACCAGCCTGCTTTCTGGCTCTAGGGATCTGCTGCGACTCTCTTCTGAGCTGAGGTGCGTCCTCAGCCCCCGCCTTCCCTGTTAACGGCTGATCTCTGGTTCAGTTTCCAGGCTGAGAGGCCTGCATTGAACGTCATCATCTTTCCCCTGCTCCACGAGGGCCTGACAGATGTCATCCGAGACGTCCCCATGGTGCACCTGGATGAGATCACCTTATTTAAAAGCAGAGTGGCCGAGGAACCACCGAACCTGTGGTGGTGAGAAGGCCGCCCCGCCCCGCCCTCCTGCCCTGTCAGCCACTCGGCAGAGCCTCCACAAGGGTCCGGGAGCCAGCAGACAGTGGGGCCTTGTTGTGTGACAGGAACAGTTTCCAGTTGTCCTGAGACATTCACTCCAGCCCCCTCGTCTCTCACTCACTCTTCTGAGTACCCGGGCTTAGTGACAAGAAGTGGTCAGGTGTCAGGAGGGCCACGGATGTGACAGCAGTGGATGGGCCAGTCTGGCCTTCAGGGCCTGGCCATGCTCCCAGGGGCTCTGTGGGCTGTAGGCCCCCATCCACCAGCTTACCTCAGCCCGGGGACTGTCCCTCTGCCCCTTCGTCCGTGGTCATCTGCAGTTGAGCTCAGTAATGTGACTGTACCCACACGGGGTCAGGGCGGGTGGGGTTCTCACTGTGAAATACCCAAACGGTCCTGTGAGCCTATGTCTCCTGCTCCTATTGAGACGGATTTCGGGTGTGGTCCGATGGCACAGCGCTCACCCAGTGTGCGTGTGTGAGGCCTGGATTCCATCCCCACCGCAAAGAAAAAGAAAATGTTTTAACCTAATGTGTCTCTGGGATGTTTTCAGCCCAAGGATGCCTGCGGCAGAGGGTCCCCTGGGGCGGGGACTGTAGTGTTGCCTCATCCCCAAGCTGAGCCTGAGGAGCTGGTCCAGGTGTGGTGGCGGTCTGAACGCTTCCTGGGAGCTCACAGCCGCTGGCGTTGTTAGGATAGTTGAGAACGGTCGAAGGCAGAGGGGGCTGGAGAGTTAGGATGCTGCTGAGGTGTGCAGTGCGGCCGAGGACCCCAGGTTCCATCCCCAGTACCGCGAGGTGGCTCACCCCTCTAATCCCAGCACTGCGGAGCTCAAGGCACGAGCTTGGCTTGTCCTCCGCCGCATAAGTGAGGTAGAGGCTAACCTGGGCTAGGCAAGAGCCTGTCTCAATCTCAAAAAAAAAAAAAAAAAAAAAAAAAAAAAAGTAGCTAGAGGACCCAGTGTCTGTGAGCCCACTCTGCCCCTCACCGTATCAAGTCTGAGTCAGTAGTCCCTCGAGGGGACTTGTGAGAGGGTTTCAGTCCACTGTGGACACTGGTCCAGACAGCTTCCAGCCTAGACATCGCCTGCTGGTGAGGACTCTTTGGTGAGCTGGCCTTTGGGGTTGCGCCTGGCAGCTGGAGCCTGGGAGACCTGGGGCTTCCGACCCGACTCCCGGGACAGTGTTAGGGAAACAGCCCTCAGGCCCAAGAAACGTGCCTCTGCCTGGCCCCTTGCTTTTCCAGGGCCTGCGCTGCTGTGTCCTCCCTCCTCGGCCAGTCTCTCTCTTTCTTAAACATTTGTTTCTTTGTATTTTATGTCCATTGGTGTTCTGATTGTACATATGTCTGTGTGAGGGTGTCAGATCCCCTGAAACAGGAGGTGCAGACAGGGGTGAGCTGCCATGTGGGTGCTGGGAATTGAACCTGGGTCCTCTGGAAGAGAAGCCAGTGCTCTCAACCACGGAGCCATCTCTCCAGCCCTTCAGACAGTCTCTTGCCAGAGGGACTCCTCCAGAGCCCAAGGTGCCTCTCCCTGCCCTTGCAGCTGAGTGATCTTGACTCCTAGCTAGAGGGATTGCTCTGCCCGGAGGCTGATCCCCAGGGCTGCCCACCCGACCCCGGAGCCCTCGCCCTCGCCCTCACAGACCTACAGTTCTGAGAGCTCTAAGCCTGCCCTGTCCCTTCCTGGCGTTATAGGCCATGAGATCGGCTGCCGAGGGCCCCCCCAACTGTAGGCAAGGGAGCCAGAGGTGGCGGAACCCCCTCCTTCAGGGCACTAAACTCCACACCCCGATGGCCACCCTGTGGGCTCTCCAGCACCAACTGCTGCACGTCCCAGCTCTGATGGAAGCAGGCTGCTTGGAGGTGTCAGGTCCCTGTGACAGCCTTCGTCAAGGGCAGTCGCCTCTGCTGAGGGGTGACACAGGCTGGAATCCAGCCCTCGGGAGGCATTTACGTCCAGAAACTGGGCGGGGGGAGGGGCCTGGACACAGGAGCATGGGGGTGCAGACCGCCCAAGGAAGCGCCCCAACTAGTATTCTTAGCATCTCCTGCGCTGGTGCTTTGACTTGAAATGAGAATTCCCCGCCCCCCCTGCCACCGGGGACGGCATCCGCCAGATGTCAATAGCGTGCTTATTTTCGCTAAGTGCTATTTTGGCCCCGGTGTTAATCGAAATTTATAGCCTGCAGCATTTGACGCCGGGAGAAGAACCCACCCTAATGGTCCCAGATCGGCGGGACTCGGCTGTTAAGTGGTGGGCCATATGCTGCCTGCCGTGAGCATGCGAGCGCTGGTGTGAGCGCTCGTGCCGGCACGTGGGGAGTGTGTGTTTGTGTGTGCTTGCACCTGCCCTTGTGTGTGGACGGATACATGTATGTGCCTGTGCGCATGCATGCGAGCCTGGGTTAGAGAGGTAGAGAGGAGAAAGGGGTGGATTCACCCTGTGTAAGCAGAAATCTCCTGGCCTCCCACAGCTGCCTCAGCCCAGCCCTGACGGCTGTCTCCACCTCCTTCACACTTGTGGGGCTTGGGGGGGGGGATTTTTTCAAGATAGGGTTCCTCTGTGTAGCCCTGGCTGTCCTGGACTCACTCTGTAGACCAGGCTGGCCTCGAACCCACAGAGACCCGCCTGCCTCTGCCTCCCGAGTGCTGGGACTGAAGTTTTGCACCGCCACGCCCCGCTCATTCTCTTCTGAACACTCCGTGTGCGCGCGTGCATGTCGGTGTGCAGGTCTGTGTGCCTTTGGGGTTGCACACGTGTAGAGGGCATCGGACATCCCGGGTGTTCGGGTGTCTCCGTTCAGCCTCTACCTTGTTTGGGGAGGCTCTCTCATTCAATGTTGCATACACCAGGCTAGCTGGCCCATGAACTTGCGGGAATCCTCCTGCCTCTACCTTTGTCTCTCCGTGGTAATGAGAGCGGTGTGCTACCACGTCCAGCTTCCTGTGGGCTCTGGGGATCTGAACTCAGGTCCTCAGGAAACAAGGACTTTACCCACCAAGGCATCTCCCCAACCTGCTTTCCTGGTTTTCAGGGGGAGGAATTTTACTGGCCAGAGTGAGAGGTGCTTTGCTTTTAAATGACTAGGACAGGCTCCTTTCTGCCGTGGCCCTTGGAGGCCCCATAATAAGGCCATGAGATCCAGACCCAGGCTGTGGCCAGAGAAGGTCCGGCCCAGACACCGAATCTACTAGGGGTCTCACATTTGGGCCTCGGAGCAGATTCGGTGCCCATCAACTGTGTCAGACCCGGAGTTAAAACTAATCGCTTAGCAAGATGTTGGGTGCTGGACAGCTGAGCTGTGGGTGCTGAGGGCAAGGCCACACCCCCAAGAAGGATGGACAGCTGCCCTCACACTTCCTCCAGCCTGGAAGAGCTGGAAATTGCTGAACTCTTCTAAGGGAAAGTACAAGAAGCCAAGTGTGATGGGGTGTACCTGTCCTCCCAGCCCTCAGGAGGTGCAAACAGGGTCAGGAGTTCAAGGCCAGCTTTGGCTCTGCTCCGTAGTGAATTTGAAGCCAGCCTGGGCTGTGTGAGGTCCTGTGTCAGAAGAGATGGGGGTTGGCTTTTGAATGGGGCATGAAGAAATGAGAGGAAATTTTGAATGGGGCATGAAGTGTGGCTGCAGGCAGTGGCCCTAGGCTCTGACCTTTCCTGGGAGTGTGACCAGTTCATGGGTACTGGCGATTCTTAGCAGCACCTGCCGTGCTGTTGTGCGGTTTTTGACTGCTCTCATCTGCATCCGGGGCTGCAGGATATGATGGAAGTTTCCAGGCTCTGTGTCAGTACTGCATGCGGTTCTGGACCAGGCACAGGTCCTACATTTTCTGCTTAATGGCAGCACCCACAAATCTTTGGGGGATCAGGGGTGAGTGGGCCTTTCTTTGACATCAGCAGAGTGGGAGCTGGGCTGTACCTGCCCCGCCCCCTGTTCACATTCCCCCGGCCCCCAGGCTGGATCTGGCAAGCTGCCATAGGGCTGGCAGAGCGGTGCTGTTCAGGGAGGCCAGGGTCCCTGCCACTGCCGCTGCTCCTGCTGGCCCAGATCCTCTTCAGAACCTGGGTGGGGAGCCACAACCCCAGCAAAGCCCTGACCTCTGTGCTGAGAAGGTGATCTCGGGTTATTGTGCAAAGGACGTGTGTGCGAACAAGGATCCCCACGGCAGGAGGAGTGCGCATGCGTCTGTAGGCGTGTCTGTGTGTGTGCATAACAGCACACATCCAGGTAGCGCTCAGTGTGCAGTGTGCCACGGCTGGCTGGGGTGTGTTGTGTGTGGCTTTCTCCAGCACCGTTAGAGCTGGGTGTTTAGTGATGGGGCGAGGGCCTTACGACCAGGTGCTCAGTGACCACCCTGAATCCCGTCCCGCTGGGAGGGCTGCCCGTGGCTGGTGGTACCTGGTAGTGACGCCCACCCAGATGCCACTATGGTGCTGACAAACTACATTCTGAATGGGTGTTTTTATGTAAATCTGTGGCATGTGGAAAATCTCAAATAAACTGAACTTGATTTAGAAAGCAGGCAACTGTGTGGTCCTTCCCGCAGGGACTCCTGACTGTCCAGGTGTGGCCTGCTTCATAGTCTCCATTTGGGGGCGGGGTCCTTCATTGTTTTTTGAGACAGGATCTCGTGTAGCTTAGGCTGGCTTCAGACCTGATCCGTAGGCAACGCTAGCCTGGGACTCCTAATCCTGCCCGTGCCTCCCGGGTGCTGGCTATCTGGCTGTGGATATCGGTGTTAAGGGTTGACCTTGACCTCAGCGGAGCCTGTGGCAAAAACACCCACATGTGGCCCCCTCTGGGCTAGCTGGGCTTCCTTACAACATGGCAGCCAGACTGAAGCCCAAGCATTCCAAGAAAACAGCAAGATGGGTTCAGCTTCGGATCTCACCATTGTCCCCTCCACTGCTGATGGGCAGTCACAGGGGTCTGCAGAGGCGGACACTAACTACCCCAGTGTCCATCGGTTTTAGGGTCTCACTGTGGAAGACCTGGTGGGCTGGGAGGCAGGACTGGTCCCATATTAGGAAGGACATCTGTGTACACCTTGGGCCTGCCAGCCTAAGCAGAGCAGAGGCTGTGGCATGGCTGTAGGGCCTGTGTGGAGAGAGCATTGCCTCCCTAACCAGGGTCCATCTGTGCCACTATGGCAGCCATGGGACCAAGGGCTGTTTGGAACACTCCCAAGAGGCCAACTACCCTTGGAGTTGGCTGGGAGGGTGAAGCTGCCTGGCCTTTGTCATACACACACACACACACACACACACACACACACACACACACACACACACACACTGGGCTGGAGAGATGGCTCAGCAGTTAAGAGCACTGACTGCTCTTCTAGAGGACCTGGGTTCAATTCCCAGCATCTACATGGCACTGTCTGTAACTCCAGTTCCAGGGGAATCTGGCACCCTCACACAGACAAACATGGAGGCAAGACACCAATGTACATAAAATGAAAATAAATCACACACACACACACACACACACACACACACACACACAAGGAATGAAAGAAGTGCAAGGCATGGTGCCACGCACCTTTAATCCCAGCACTTGGGATCGCAAGTTCAGGGCCTGTCTATTCCAAGACAGCCAGGGCTACTCAACAGAAACTTTATCCAGAATGAGAGATACAGAGATGAGCTGAACAGAAGCAAGCGAGAAAGGATGCATTATTCTGTGTTCACTCTTGCCTGTGGCTGAGGTGTGATTAGCATTTGAGTCTGGAGTTCCAGCCATGAGGAAGTAATGTGGATTCGTGAGCCAGGTCAGCCCTTTCCTTTCCTAGCTGTCTTTGGGTCAGGGTGTTTGCTTACAGTGACAGACGTGAACCTGTAATGGTGGTGTAAGCTGTTTGTCATCCCAGCGCTGGGGAGGTGGATGAGAGGAGATCAAGGAGAGTGAATCCGAGGCTAGCCTGTGCTCTACAAAACCCCAAGCAACAGGACAAAACAAAACAACAGAATCTTTCCATTTACTCTTTCCGTTGAATACACCCCTGGCTTTGCGTGTCTGTGTGTGTGACCATGTGACCTCTGTCCACCTCCCTGAGGCATCTGACGTTAGCCACATTTGACCCAGGGAAGGAGAGCAAGCTGTTTGTGGGGGATCCGGGAAGGTCCCCACCTGTATTCACACCTTGGGGCTTCTAATGGAGCCACAGACAGGTTGACTAGGGCAAGCCTAGTAACAGCCGGACACATAACGAGGGTGATGGGTTATATTTATCGAGCACCTGCAGAGTTCAGGCTGTTGTGCTGAGCACGTCTCATCATTAGCCTGTCCTACAAACAAGGACCAAAAGCACTCATGCCAAAGGCTCAGACAAGAGGTAAGTGATCAGGTACCAGGCCAGATGCCACCTGCCCCCCAAGACCTTGTCTCAAACAAACAAAGGCAAATACAACAGTATTTACAGGAGCATGCTCAGGAAAATCACACTGTGATCCCCTCTGACACCTACAGAAGGGTTAACATCAAAACGCCAGGTCACAGGGAGATGGCTCAGTCCGTGAGCATAAAAACCCAAGTTCATGGGCATTGGTGGCTCACAGTTCTTGGGAGGCAGAGGCAGGTGGATCCCTGTGAGATCCAGCCTGGTCTACAGATCAAGTTCCAGGACAGCCAGGGCTATACAGAGAAACCCTGGAAAAACCAGAAAAGAAGGGAATCTGTCGTGCCAGCACTGGGGAGGCCAGGAAGGGAGGATCCCTGGACTCGATGGCCGTACAGCCTAGCCTGTGGGTGAGCCTGTTCCCTGAGAGAAGATGGGTGGAACACTAGACGGGGCATCCAGCACGCAGGGTGCAGAGTCCATGGATCTTTGTGAGTTTGAGGCCAGCCGTATGTAATAGCCCTGACTGTCCTAAAATCACTCTGTAGACCAGGCTGGCCTCGAACTCAAGAGTGCTGCCTCTGCTTCCTTGGTGCTGGGATTAAAGGATTGCACCACCTCACCCGGCTTCTAATTCACACACACCCATGTGTGCATCACATGTATGAAAACACACACACCCTAAGACACAAAAGAGAAGGCCCTCTGCTGGAGACCATGAGGGTGATAGGGGCTCTGTGTCCCGGTTCGGAATGCCCCTGGCTCTGCTAAGCCGTGTGGAGGACACTGAACCGCAGCTACTGAGTTATGAACTCATGTATATTTGACCCAGCGATTCCACCTTGGGGGATTATTTCACAGCTCATTGCACAGGCGCAAAGTGACAGAACTATAATATTCATTATCAACATTACATGGAATTGCCAAAGTCTGAACGTATTCTAAACGTCTAATCACAGGGGACGGGTTGAATGAATTATCACACATCCATTCAGCGACAAAAGCATGGCCGAGGAGGGAGCGAATGCAAAGAAAGAAAATGGCAGACGGAGGCTCTTCCAGGGCTGGAATGGCTCAGTGTGAGACCCCAGGCCCTGGGTGGAATTGCCAGCACCAGTTTCTGTTTTCGTATTTTGATATTTCAAAAAAGAAAACTAAGTCTTAAAACAACTCACTCCTGGGGCTGTTGAGACGATGCAGAGTAAAAGACACTTGCCGCCAATGCTGCCAACCTGAGCTCATCCCTGGGACCCACACGGAGAGAACCAGTTCTGCAAAGTTGTCCTTGGAACCCCAGGTACAGCCACTGTATAAGTTCAAGGCCAACTCAGGGTGCAGTGTGAAGTTGTCAACAAACTATTAAACAAACAAACAAACGAGCTGGGCAGTGGTGACATACACCCTTAATCCCAGCAATGTGGAGGCAGAGGCAGGCGGATCTCTGTGAGTGGAGCCAGCCTGCTCTACAGAGTGCGTTCCGGGATGGCCAAGGCTACACACAGAAACCCCATCTTGAAAATCAAAGTGGCAACAAAAACTAAACACACCAGTGCGTGTCTGTAATCCCTGGTGGAGCCAGAAGGATCAGATACCCAGGGTCATCCTCAGCTACATTTCCAACTTGAGGCCAGCCTGGGTTACAGAAGACCCCCGTCCTCCCAGCCTTTGCAAAATAAATAAAAATAAACAATTGAAAAGAAATGCACTCCTCCATAAATATCACAGAAAAACTGCCAAAAGTTCGTAAAAGCAACTTTTTTTCAGAATTCTGGCAACGATCTGGGGGCTGGCCATACACCGAGTATTTATTCATGGGGTGCGGGTGGGGAACGGCCCACTCTTGGCAAACACAGAAGGCTTTATGGCGGGTTTTCATCCTATCCTGCCCCTTTCTCTCCAGCTCAGTGAAACTCACATTCCTGCCTCTTGAAGGAAGTGACAGCTCCGGAGTTCAGACACCTCATTTCCCAAACCAGATGCCACAGGACAGGCCTGGCGGTCCCTGAAAGCCACCTTCTCCTGAATAAACTCAAGAGCCCCCCTCTCCCCTGCAGTCAAAACTATTTACAAAACTATTTCTGTTGCAGCCACCTGAGGCAGTCAATAGCAGTTAACCGACAGACAAACAGACCGCCGATAGGCTCACGTAATAAAGGAGGCTTGTGTGCTGTACCGCCAGGAGATCAGCACTGCGGGGCTGAGCCGTGGGGGCGGGGAGGACGGCTTCCGGTGCAAGTGGATCACCTGAATTCAGTTCTCCAGCACCACTAACAAGCTAGATTTGAAGGATCGAGAGGTTCGCACATGCTCAGCAAATAGAAGCGTCGTCAAGTGGTGGAGCGGGCTGGGCGCCGTGGCGCAGGCCTTTAATCCCAGCGGGCGGATCTCCGAGTGTGAGGCTAGCCTGGTCCACATAGCAAGTTCCAGAACAGCCAGGGCTATGTAGAGAGACCCTGTCTGGGGTGGGGGTGGGGGAGAAAGAGGGAAGGAGCTCCATTAAGGGTTGAGGTGGGTTGTGAGTGGTGTCCTCACCTTCCTTCCGGCCGTGAACAGCTGGCCTTGATCGGGAGAGCCTTCAGCTCTAAAATGTTTACCTTTGTCTACAACAGAAACAATCCATTTGATGGCGGCAGCTGCCTCCCTAACAGCTTGAGCCTCAGGAGTTGATGTATTTTGAAGAAGCAGCCTTGCGTTTCGCTAAGCAGGGTTAGGCCACCCAGGCACTTGCTCAGGAGGCCCTGTGCAGGGGCAGAGGACTTTGCGCGTGTGGCTTTGGGGGTACATCTCAAAACTTAGAAAAAAAAAATGCTCACCTAGCTGAAAAGGGAAAAAGCAGGCCACCACAGCTTGCCAAGGAAGACGATCAGGAGCCACGTTAAAGGATGGCAAGTATACTTTCTTTTCTTCGCTGTTTATCTATTTCCTTTGGCTTTTTGAGACAGGGTTTCTTTGTGTAGCCCTGGCTGTCCTGGAACTCGCTCTGTCGACCAGGCTGGCTTGGAACTCAGAGACCTGGCCTCCGCCGCCCCCCTCCCCCCGAGTGCTAGGGTTGAAGGTGTGTGCCACTACGCCAAGCAAGATGCAGTTTCTTTTTCTGCAGTCGTATCTCTGCCCACTGTAATGCCTTTCGGCTCGTGGAAGCTGTTCGTTTTGATGTGCAAAGAGACGCTGCCCACTGACTTCCACAATGCACTGTAGCGCACATATCGTGCACAGTTATGATGCATGTTTACGACAACAAGAAAGGAAGGAAGGAAAAAAAGAAAAGGAAGGCCGCAGAGGTGGCGTACGGGTTAGCAGCGCTTGCTCTTCCTCTGGAGGGCCTGGGTTCGGTTCCCAGCAGCCACACTGGGCAGCTTACAATTGCCTGGAACTCCAGGTCTAGGGAATCTGACGCCCTCTGTTGGTCTCTGTGTGCACCTGCATTTGTGTGTGCATGTCTCTGCGTGACGCTGTCAGTTACTTGACATAGCTTGACCATGGTTAAGATGAGAAATAGCATGTGTATTGTAATACAGTGGTTTTAGAAGGTTAAAGGATAGGTATGTCGTGTGGAGCCCCTGCCTAGAATCCCCCAGTGAGGGGCTGGGGTGTGGCTCAGTGGTAGAGCCCCTGCCTAGAATCCCCCAGTGAGGGGCTGGGGTGTGGCTCAGCACTGGAATGCTTCTCTACTATGCACAAAGTTCTGGGTTGGGACACCTAATAAATCTAGCAGTTGCACACACGTGCCCGCAGAGTGAGAGAGAGAGACATAAATAAATAATAAAATGTAACTACAAAAAGAAGAAGAGGAAGAAGAAGAGGAGGAGGAGGAGAAGGAGGAGGAAAAGAAGGTGGCAGGGTTTGGGGCTGAGCAGCTGGGCTAACCTCGGGATGGTGGGCTGGCCCTTGTCAGATGGGAGCTGCTGTCAGTCCTACTGTGAGAAGGGCTGAGCAGCTGGGCTAACCTCCAGGGTGGTGGGCTGGCCCTTGTCAGATGAGAGCTGCTGTCAGTACTACTGGGAGAACTGCAAAGCTATTTCAGATGCTTTTGTTTCTCTGTCGTAACAGGGTCTTGCTATGTAGCTCAGGCTAACCTTGAACTCCAGGCAGGTCAAACTGAGTACTGGGATTGCATGTGTATGCTTAGAAAGACCTCCTTGCCCCGTCTCTCTGTCTCTGTCTCTGTCTGTCTGTCTGCCTCTGTTTGTATCTGTCTCTCTCTGTATCTCTCTCCTCCCCCCATTTCACTTTGTAGCCCTGGCTAACCTGGAACTCGCAGAGATCCCCCAGTCTCTGCTTCCCCAGCGCTGTACCATGTTGCCTTGCTCTTTCATTTTTATCAGAGCAAACATAGGTTTAAAATAAAGTGAGACATCTCCTGAGAGCAGGGGACGCTCCGCCATCTTCCTAAACTCAAGCGCCCCTGGAAGGAGGAAGGCCCTGGGAAGCTGTCTTCCTCCCGAGAACCAGCAGAGCTACAAGGAACTAGGGTCCTTCTCCCCAGAATGCTCCTCGCTCTGTTGCCTGGCAACCAGCGTCTCCTTATCAAGCTGCAGACAAATCCTGAAGGCACCACCTGTTTTTTCAGTGTGTGATTTAGGGCTTTGGGTGTTTTTAATTGTAGGAAGTGAAATGAACAGTGCTCGCTCCCTCTGCACAGGAAAGATAAAGCCTCCGTCCAACTGAGTGCTGTCTGCTGGAAAGAAATCTCTTTCAACTCGTGGGCGATTTTCCAGCGAGCGAGCTGGCAGTACAGACTCAGATGGAGGCTCTGCCCTTCCAGGGGGTGGGGGTCTGCTGCCCATCAGGGAAGGCCGGGCCTGGCCAGCCAGGTGGCAAGTCCTGGGATGCCATTCTGCCAGGCTGGGGACTTTCAGAGCAGGGAGTGAGGCTCAAGGCTCCCACCTCGCGTGGGTCCCTCCATTCCCACCCCTAACCTTTCTCCTGGCTGCTCCACTCAGACCCTGCAGGTGGAGAGTTTGAACAGGGTGGGGTCGCGCAGGCAGAAACAGCTGGATCTCTGGGCCAGCCAGGGCCGAGACCCTGTCACAACACATACATGCATACATGCATACATAGATGATAGATAGATTTAAAACAGCTTGGCGGCTAGCGAGAGGGCTTAGTAGCTAAAGGTGATTGCAGCCAAGCCTGATGACCTGAGCTTGACCCTCAGGACCCACGTGGTAGAAGGCGAGAACTGTTTTCTTTTGTCCTCTAATCCCCACACACGTTCTGGTTTGGTTTGGTTTGGTTTTTTAAGACAGGGCTTCTCTTCTCTATGTAACTCTGGTTGTCCTGGAACTCTCTTTGTAGGCCAGGCTGGCCTCTGCGGCCCCCGTGCTGGCATTGAAGGTGTGTGCTACCCCCACCTGGATCTCCACATATGTTCTGTGGCAGGCATGTGCCCACATAGACACAGACATACCCCCCACACTAAACATTATAATAACATAAAATACAGCTCGCCCTCCGTGACACCAGGCCCCCTGGCTTACCTCCCTCCACCTGGAAACTGTTCCATCTGGCTCCTGGCGGCTCCTCTGCTTGCTGTTTGGAGTCTGCATCAACTCCCAACTTTGGGATATATTTGTTAGCAAGATGCAAAAAGCCTAGCTCAGAGGTTTGGTGTGACTCCCACCTGGTCAGGTGCTCCTCCAGCCACCTGTAAGAACAGAGCCCTCTTCTGTCTACCACAGGTAACTACATCCATGTGAACACACACACACACACACACACACACACACACACACACACTAAAAAAAAAGAAAAATAGGGGATCCGGAGAGATGGCTCCAAGTTAAAAACACTGACTGCCCTTCTGGGAGACCCTGGCTCAATTCCCACATGGTGGCTGTAACTCCAGTTCCATGGGGATCCAGTGCCCTCTTCTGGCCTCTATGGACACTGCCTGCACATGGCACACATACATACACACAGGCAAAACATGCTTACACATAAAAATAATTAAATCTGGCTGGTCATGATGGTGTATGCCTCTAATCCCAGCAGAGTCTTCAGGAGTTCAAGGCCAGCCTGGTATACACAGTTCCAGGCCAGCCAAGGCTACATAGTGAGACTCTGTCTCAAAACAAACAAACAAACAAACAAATCTTTAAAAAGAGAAGAAAGTAAAAATCTTCAGAAAAGTTAAAATGAAAATATTTTTTAAAGCCCCAAACTGGCAGGGTGGTGCCACAGGCCTCTAATCCCAGAACTTGGGAGGCAGAGACAGGTGGATCTATGAGTTTGAAGCCAGCCTGGTCTACAGAGCAAGTTCTAGGACAGCTAGGGCTACACGGAGAAACCCTGTCTGGGGGAAAAAAAAAAAAAAAAAAAAAAAAGCCCTGAACTTATAGATTGTTTGTTTGCTAGATTTCCATTTAATGTTTTCTGACTGAGCGTGACTGGAGTCACAGTGTTGTTAGCTCACAGAAACCAGAAAAAGGAGGAGCCATTTACTTGGCTCGCTCTCTGCCAGAGGCCCCCGGCCTCCTCGCCTGCACACCCCACCCACGCGCAGGGACTCAGGGAAGCTGCCCACCAGCCTGGCACCCACAGTGCTTTAGCTCTTCCACCTTCACGCAGTGTGTAATTGGCTGTGTGGGAATGTTTCTGTACAAA
This sequence comes from Rhombomys opimus, assembly GCA_010120015.1. Taxonomy (NCBI): domain Eukaryota; kingdom Metazoa; phylum Chordata; class Mammalia; order Rodentia; family Muridae; genus Rhombomys; species Rhombomys opimus. The sequence continues at coordinate 2,025,434 of REGO01000062.1, forward strand.
CCGGGTTTGTTTGTTTGTTTTTTCCCCTGCTTCTATTTTTCGTATGCACACGTCTGTAGCTCACACGTGGATATGTTTCTCTGCTGTGTGTGGACCTGTGTGTGTGCGACGTGGGTACACAGGCCTGCGGAAGCCCAAGTGATGTTGGCAGTCATTGCCCCTCTCTCTCTCTCCTTCGCCTTATCTGCTGAGGTGCGGCCTCGCAATCAAAGCCGCATCGCTGATCTGGCTAGAGACCCCTGACCCTCCCTTTTGATGCTGCCATGGCCACCCAGCATCGATTCGGGCCCCGGGGATCTGAACTCAGGTCCTCATGCTTGCATGTTCGGTGCCTGAGGCGTGGAGGTAGCTCCCCAGCTCTGTGGGACACTGTTAAGGTTTGTCTGTATGTGAATGGGTGTGTCACCCTAGGTGTGCAGTGCCGAGAGAGGCCAGAAGAGGGCAGCACAGCCCTTGGGACGGAAGTTTACAGACTGAGCCACCGCGAGGGTGCTGGAATGTAAATGTGGGTCCTGGGGAAAGCGATCAGCGTGCACAACCTTGGGGCCGTCTTTCTAGACTCCTGCCAGGCAGTTTCCACGGGTGGGGTTCCTGATGCTTGGACCTTCCCCGCAGCCTCTTGCCACCCTCCTCAGCCTCACCCTGGGGAGCGAACGGGGGTCAGAGGTGTGAGCAGAGGTGTGGGGGAGTGGACTGTCCGAGAGCAGACGCCCCAGGCCCGGGCGGCAGGTTCAGAGGAGCAGGTTGGTATGGCAACAGAATGGGGCTAGGCTGTCCACCTGAGGGCTGTCGGGGCCTCCAAATGCGGAGTGGAATCCCCGTGGGTGCGGGGTGGCATCGCTGTCCATGAAGCCTGGAGGACTGGGATGAGACGGGACTGCTGCGTCCCGGCCAAGGTGGTCCCGGGTGCGCGTCCCTCCCCGCTTTGGTGATGCACCATTTTGATCCAGCAGGGACAGGAGGGGGAGGGGCGCCGGAGAAGCTCCTCCTGATGCCAGAAATGCCAGCAGCAGCAGGCGGGGACTGAGGCGAGGGCTCCCTAGACTGTTCCCTGAACACCTCCCTCGAGTACCTCACGGCCTTTCCCAGTGAGTGCTCCCAACGCCGTTTCCCAGCGCCAACTGAGTGTGCTCCCCAGTAGTGTGTATTCCCCAAGGGTGCTCCCCAAGAGTGTGCGTGCTCTTCGGGAATACCAGAACTTAGAGGCTACGGGTACCCCCAGTGGTTCTAGAGAGGATTTTCCAGGAAAGCATCTCATAATCCTAAAAATTACTCCCAGAGAGCTCCCCCGTGGTTCCAGGCGTGCTCCCCTCAGTAGTACTGAGGAGGGTGCCTCCTGACGTACTCCCCAAGAGTGCTCCTTAAAAATGCTCCCCGAAGCCGGGTGCAGTGGCACACACCTGTGATCCCAGCACTTGGAGAGGCAGAGGTAGGCGGATCTCTGTGAGTTCAAGGCCAGTCTGCTCTACAGAGCGAGTTCCAGGGCAGCCAGGGCTACAAATATGAAGAAACCCTGTCTCAGAAAAAAAAAAAAAAAAAAAAGCTCCCTAAAAGCTGTCTCAAACAGTTGATCTCAAGCGTGGTCGTCCATGGCACTTGGTAGGACCTCTGTGCCTCCCAGTGTGCTTCCCGGGACTCAAGTCCTCCCACTAGTACCTGAGAGTGCTCCCTAAGAATGCTCCCCACTAAAAGTGCGCCCTGTCACAATCCCCAGTGGGACACCTGTGTCAGCTGTGGTCACAGAAGCATCTTTTTTTATGATTTATTTATTTATTATGTATACAGTGCTCTATCTGCATGTACACCTGCATGCCAGAAGAGGGCAGCAGATCTCATTAGAGATGGTTGTGAGCCACCGTGTGGTTGCTGGGAACTGAACTCGGGACCTCTGGAAGAGCAGCCAGTGCTCTCAACCTCTGAGCCGTCTCTCCAGCCCTGAGAAGCATCTTTCTGCAGCGGGCAGTGGAAACTGCAGAGACCCCATCCATGACTGGTCCTCTCGACAATTCTCAACTCTAAAAGTCATTTACATGGTCCCTTCTAAGGCGCAGGGGACACCACAGTCAGGGCAGAAGGAACGGAGAACCAGAGGAAGTGGAGGCGGACAAGGAGGGAAGACTAGGGAGGGGAATCAGTGGGAGAAGAAGGGGGACAAGCAGGAAAAGGTGGGGAATAAATACTGAGCAAAACACATTCTCCGTGGGTGAAGATGCGCTCTGTAACATCCACATATACCAGTCACAGAAAAGGGTGCTCGGCGGTGGTGGTGCACGGCTTTAATCCCAGCACTCGGGAGCCAGAGGCAGGCAGACCTCTGTTGAGTTCGAGGCCAGCCTGCTCTACAGAGTTCCAGGACAGTCAGGGCTACACAGAGAAGCAAAGGAAGGGTCCCCCCCCCCCAACAGAACCGGAGAGCTCTCCTTGAGAGAGTGCCCCAACAGTAACTGAGGGTACCCTGCACCAGCACCTGTGTGCTCCCCAAAGTGCTCCTCATGGAGGAAGCCAGGGAGCCCCCTCCCTCCCCCATGGCTGAGGAACCACCCCCTTCAGGACTGTGTGTCTCAGAAAAGGCCAAAGACAACACCTTTACAAGCCCCGCCCCGTGTCCTCTCACCTGCAGATGAAGGGAGGGACAAGGGTGACTCCACAGCAGTGAGAGAACCAGTGTCACCTGGTCCCCGCAGGGCTCGAGAGCGGCCTCTCCCCAGCCCGGCCCCACCGTTCTGCTGTGTGGCCCTAAGCAGCTTCCTCAACCCCTCGGAACTGTTTTGGGTGCTCATATTGGGGCAAGCTTTGTTCTTCCTCAGACCTCAGTCCCCCCCTCCCCCCCCCCCCCGTTAAGTGGGACGGCAAAAGGGATGGCCATGAGCGCCCCCAGGAGGAAACAGAGGGCCAGTGTGGTGCATGCAGCCCACAAGCCCTCATTAGGTGCTCAGCAACAGAGTTGGCACCCAGCACACAGTAGGCACTTAGCACCAAAGAGACACTGGGGTGCAACAGGCCCTCGGCGTACAATGGGTGCTGCGATGGCTAGGCTTGGTTGTCATTGTGACCACACCTGGAATGAACCAGCCCCTAATGGCTGGGCACACCTGTGGTGGATTTCTCCTCCTCCGAACCGAACCACTTCTTCTTCTTTTTATTTATTTATTTATTTCTTATGTACACAGCGTTCTGCCTGCATGTGTGCCTGCAGGCCAGAAGAGGGCATTAGATCACATTACAGCTGATGGTGAGCCACCACGTGGCTGCTGGGAACTGAACTCAGGGCCTCCGGAAGAGAGCCAGAACCTCTGAGTCATCTCTCCAGCCCTGGGAAGACCCACTTCTATTCTGGCTCTTTTGAAGCGGAAAGACATACCTTTAACCCAGCTGTGCACACCTCCTGCGGCAGCCTAGACGGAGGACAGGGAAGAAGGAAGCCAGCTCTCTTTCCCGGCTTGCTCTTGCCCTGACTGCCAAGTCCATTCCTTCCCTGGCACTAGAGCCGACTTCTTTGGTACTCCAGCGCATACCGAAGACCAGCTGAGACACTCGCCCTTGTAGACTGGGTCCTTGGACCCTCCATCCATAGGCAGCCATTGCTGGACTAGCTGGACCATGGGCTGTGAGCCACGCTAATAAATCCCATATGTAAATGTTGTTCCTCTAGAGAACCCTGACTAATGCAGAAACCAAGCACACAGTAGCTGCTCAGAACACAGGTCAATTCCCAGCAGACAGTAGATTCTGTGTGCACAGCAAGCCGTGGTCCCCCTGCCCCGGGGGGGCGTGGGTTCTCCTGGGAAGAGGGCCAGTCAGGCAGAGGCACCATGTCCCTCTTTGCACTGCTTTGGGTCGCGGAGGTCAGCGGCTAAGTGGCTCTGAAGATGAGCAGGCTAATCCTCACGCGATGGGCGTGTGGCTTAAGAAGATTGGAGCAAAACCTAGACCCGAAAGCTGTCTCAGATTAGAGATGAGACTGTCCCTCTCGGGGAGAGCTGGCCGCCCCACAGCACACAGGGCTGCCGAGTCACCCTTGCTGCCCAGGTGGCCAAAACTCCTGCTCTATGGAAAGTGACAGGAAGGGGCCGGAAGGCCAGGCGGGTTAGTGCAGACCTGTAATTCCAGGAGGCAGGAGGTAGAGACGGGAGGATTAGGAGTTCAAGGTCACCCTCAGCTACACATTGAGGTTTGCCTGAACTAGATGAAACTCCCCCCCTCCCCACAAAAAGCACAAAAGCAAAGCCAAACAAAACAAGAAGAGGCTCCGAAACCCATGAGGTCACTCCTAGGGCTTCTGGGAGACATGGCCGCGCTGCGGCCTCCTCAGGCGCTGTGGACAGCAGGCTGTGCGTCAGCCACCGCAGGAGATTGAAGGATACCGCTTATCTTCCTTCCTGAAACCTTGTTTTCCCCCACGAGTCTCTTTATCTGTCACATGGAAACATGAAACTATCTGATCCATGCAGAAATTTTACTTCATTTTTTAAATTTTGAAATTAGAGTACAATTGCATCATTTTCCCTTTCCTCTGTCTTCCTTCCAGACCTTCCTTTCCTGGTATACCCCCCTTGTTCTCTCTCAAATTCATGGCCTCAGCTTCTTAAGTTGTTGTGAGATGTGTGTGAGTATGTGTGTGTGTGTTCAGTTGGTATAATATTACTTTTATGTATATGATTTCAGGGCTTATCATTTGGTATTGTATAACTAATTTGGGGGCTTTTCCTTGGGAAAGACTATTCTTCTGGCTCCCATGTACATAATTTTTTTTTAATCTCTGTACCAGGGAAAGAACCCAGGGCCTCATGTACACTAGACAGAGCTCCATCACTGGAGGATTCTAGGCAGGTGCTCCACCACTGAGCCACACCCTAGCCCCTCACTGGAGGATTCTAGGCAGGAGCTCTACCACTGAGCTACACCTCAGCCCCTCACTGGGGATTCTAGGCAGGTGCTGTATCACTGAGCCACACCCTAGCCCCTCACTGGGGGATTCTAAGCAGGTATTTTACCACTGAGCCACAGCCCAGCCCCTCACTGGGGATTCTAGGCAGGTGCTGTATCACTGAGCCACACCCCAGCCCCTCACTGGGGCATTCTAGGCAGGTGCTCCACCACTGAGCCACACCCCAGCCCCTCAACTGGGGGATTCTAGGCAGGTGCTCCACCACTGAGCCACACCCCAGACCCTCACTGGGGGATTCTAGGCAGGGGCTCTCCACTGAGCCACATCTCCCAAACCCTCACTGGG
>REGO01000062.1:2030839-2049619 GCA_010120015.1 Rhombomys opimus
ACTGGGGGATTCTAGGCAGGTGCTCCACCACTGAGCCACACCCCAGCCCCTCACTGGGGGATCCTAGGCAGGGGCTCTACCACTAAGCCACACCCACTGTTTGTCTTACTGAGGAATGCTGAGCAAGCACTTCTTCACAGCTGAGCGAAGCCTCCAGCCTTTAACCTTTTTAAACACTGTGGAACACATACCATGCAGTCTTTTGTGTTTTGTTTCCTGTTTGTTTGTCTTGAGGCAGGGTCTCATTATGTAGCCCTGGCTGTCCTGGAACTCACTATACAGACCAGGCTGGCCTCCACCTCACAGAGATCCACCTGCCTCTGCCTCCCAAGTGCTGGGATTAATGGTGTACACCACTATACCCAGTACCATATAGTTTTCATACTTTAACTAGTGAAGTGCATTTCAGGCAACTGTGGCAAACACTCAAAACCATTTACTTTCAGTTTCTGCTTCCCAAACTCTAAACTTGTCCCTATTAAACAGGGCTCTTCCTCTTTCCCCAGCCCCTGGCACTCACCATTCTATTTTCTTTCTTTCTTTTTGTTTGTTTGAGACAGGGTTTCTCTGTGTAGCCTTGGCTGGACCAGGCTGGGCTCAAACTCAGACATCCACCTGCCTCTGCCTCCCTGAGTGCTGGGATCACAGGAGTGAGCCACCACACCAGGCTCATAAGTATTTTTAAAAAGAACATTTTTCCTTTTAACAGCAAGCCCTCAAACCTTCCTCTTCGCCTGCGTGTTAAGCTGCATGCCATTCTTGTCCTCCTGCAAGGTCCCCGCAGGAACCTCCCAGGCCTGCAGAGCAAGGCCCTGGCCCCATTCCTGGGAAGTGAATGGTCTAGAAGAGAGTCAAGCAGCGTGCACAGGGTGGAACCCGCTGTGTGCACTGTGCAGGGGAGGGGAGAGTGTTATGCACTTGAGTGACAAGGACGAGGCCAGAGCTGGAGGCTGAGGGGAACAGCCAAGGTCTGGGGAGGTGGCTCAGGCTGCAAAGTCCTGCATGAAGACTTGAGCTTCATCCCGGAACTATCTGAAAGAGCTGGGCTTTGTGTGCTTGGAGACTGGAGGCCCGCCAGCCTAGACTCATTGGTGAGCTTCAGACCAGTGAGACCCAGTCTCAGGACAGTCTCAGGAGAGGGAAAAGAAGAGGGAGAGAGAGATGCAGCCAAGGCCAGGTCCCGCCTCTTTCTGGATGCTTTGTTCGGGTTTCCTGTGTTCTGAGTTGGCATGGACTCTGGAGGCTTCTGCAAGATCCAAAGAGCTAAGGTCTTGCCAGGTGAAGTGGCACCAGCCTTTAATCCCAGCACTCAGGGAGGCAGAGCAGGCCCATCTCTGTGAGTTCAAGGCCAGCCAGGTCTACAAAGTGAGTCTGGGACAGCCAAGGCTACACAGAGAAACCCTGTCTCAGAAAAACAAGAGAGAGAGAGAGAGAGAGAGAGAGAGAGAGAGAGAGAGCACTGAGGTCTTCATGGAGATGGATGGGGCAGAGTCAGGAGACAGGCTGGTGGCCCAAACAGCAGCGGGACCAGCCCCTCAAGCCACTACAACTCCCTAGCCTCACTTAGGTCTGGCCCTGTTTCTTTCTACCTGTGCTAGTCAGGAGCTGAGGCCAGACCAGGCTGTGAGGACCAGGTATGGCAGACCTGATGCCAAGAAGAGGTATGAGGTTTCCATGCCTGCTCTGGCCTGTGTCTTCAGCTACCTCTGCCTGAGGGCCCAGGGCTGTGCCAAGTTAGAGTCTAGGACATATGCTCGTTCTGTTGACTCTTCATGGTCCTGGGCAGAGAGCTATGGTGACACAGACTGAGAGATAAAGAGACAGAGAGAGAGAGAGAAACAGGTAGGTAGAAACAGATAGCAAGGCAGTGATGGAAGGGAGAAGGAAGAAAGATGAGCAAGTTAGTCTGGGGTGTGGCTCAGTACTCGGCCCCCTGCCAGCCCCTGGGTCCCTCTGGAGTGAGTGACATGGTCACTATTTACGTGGTCCTATCTGGATGTGCTCCAGCTTCCTAACACTCGGGGCGTCCCTAGGGGAAAGGTGGGTACAGGGCAAAGCTGTGCAGAATTGAGTGGACAGCCCGTCCTGGACCCTCTTTCCCCTGTTGGCAGTATCTTCTGTGACCAGCTCAGGCTGGGACTTTGAGGGCCATCACCTGTACTCACAAAGTTTTTACCCATCATGCTGCTGAGTGGGTGGCTAGACCATCCCGAGGGTGTGGCGGGCCAAAGAGGAGGGCCCTCTCCAGCTGTCAGAATCTCTCAGACTCCAGCTGTCAGTGTGGGTGGGGTGGTCCAGGCCCTGGTGGAGGTGGTGAGGCCACAGGTGAACTTAGGACAGGCACAGGGGATGCAGGGCTTCAACCTCTGCCAATTCTCACCCCCAAGACTCACAGGGCCGACTGAGCAGGTTCAGAACTAGCTGGGTGCTGCTCTGAAGGCAGTCTCTCTGGGATGGCTTTTAGGTAGGGTCTCAAGTAGCCCAGGCTGGCCTTAAACTCACTATGTAGCCAAGGATGACCTTGAACTGCTAATCCTTTTGCCTCTACTTCCCAAGTTTGGGAACCACGGGCTGCATCACTGTGCATGGTTTATGGGCGTGCTGGGGACCCAACCAGGACTTCTGCGAGTTAAGTAGTTTACCAACTGAGCCCCTCTGGAGTGGCCTCCTTTTTATTGTAGAGAATCAGGGCAGCGGGGAGGACAGGACACTGTCCTGGGACAGGCCTGCTGTTGGAACCGTCACCCTGCTCTCTCTACTACAGATCACCCTGGCAACCCCTCCCCGTCTCAGCTTCACGGAGGTGCTGGGAGCCTCTTCTGTGGTTGCCATAGAGATGGGGCAAGTGGCCAGCAGATGTCACCAAAGCCTGTAGAATCCAGAGGAGCTGCAAAGATGGTTGGGGGCTCTGGGGTCCCTCTCCCGCAGGCTCGGGTATGTGTGCTTTAAGAGGGATCATCCCAGACTGCTAAAGCTATGTCTGCCTGGGGACAACCTGTCGTTGAGAACACAGCCCAGGACAGCAGGGAGTGAAATATCCCTTCCGCAGCTGTGGAGAACTGACACCCACAGGGTTCAAGGTGGGATGGATGAATCTATGGAGTCTGATGCCTTTGTGAAACTGTGCCTAGGGCTGGCCTGGTGCAGGCTGCAAAACTTGGAATGTCTTGGTGTTTTGTTTGTTTTTTCAAGACAGGGTTTCTCTGTGTAGCCCTGGCTGTCCTGAAACTCACTCTGTAGACCAGGCTGCCTAGAACTCAGAGATCCACCTGCCTCTGCCTCCAGAGTGCTGGGATTAAGGATGTGTGACAGCACCCAGCCCCAGATTTCAACAGCTGTCTGTGATGTATGTTAGTCACCTAGTAACGCCCTTAGTTACCAAACAAATGGATGTAGTAACATGTTGTATTCAGGGAGTCCTTATTTTACTGCTCTGCTTTTCATTTTTTACACAAGGTCTTACGTGTGGCATGTAACTCCACTATAGTGTAGCTGAGAACGACCTTGGCCTTTCCCATCTCCACCTCGTCAGGATGGACAGCAGGACCTGTCAAAGGATTTGGGGGCCATATTCTCACAACTAAGGCATATCCCAGGATTAGGGGAAGCTGGACTCCAGGCAAACTCAGGTTTGGGTGAATCCCTTCAAAGGTCAGATACCCCCACATGCCTTTCCTGGAAGGCCTGCAGGGGGCACTGGTGAGCCCAAGTCCTGCACACACACACACACACACCATTTTTCAGATGAAAAGGCTGGGCGGACACTCCACAGGGAAGGACTTAGGCAGGATTTATGCCCTGGCAAAGTCGTTGCTTCTTACCGGGGTCCCCTCGATCAACAATGCTTCCCCGCCCCCCTCCTGCCAGAGCTGACCTCTCAGGGGTCCCCACAGCACAGCTGTGAAAGGAGCTGCCAGTTAGTACCTTGAGGAAGATGTGGCTGTTGACGGAAGAGAGCCGAAAGCATCCGTGAATAATTCCTTCACGTTAACAAAAATGTAAATAGAGGCGTTTGCGTGAATACTGATCACGCCAGCCAGCTGTGAAGGGAAGCTGATGCCTACATTATCCAAGCTCCCACGGGCAGAGGTTGGGGGGCCCTGGTTCCCCCAAGGCTGCGCATGCAGCGCTGTGATGCTGCTCTGAGCCACTGCTGTCTGATGGTGGCAACTGGCTTCTATGCAGCCGCCGTTCCCCAGTCCAGCATCCAGTGAGCCAGGAATTGTCCCTTCAGCTCGAAACGTTGTTCTGAGTCTTGTCTGCCTAACGAACTCCTATTCATCCTTGAAAACCCTACCAAGAGACTGTCACTTCCTTCACTGAATGGATGTTCACTAAACTCTGCTGGGCTTTTCCATGGGAAAGGGTGATGACAGAACAAAGGGCTGGGCAATGTTGTGTCCCCTCCAAAAGCTGACATCCTAAAATCCAGAAGGATAGTGAGGTCCTCTGCACTGCTGAGACCAAATGCCCGATAACTTAAGGAATACTTATTTTGGCTTTCATTTCAGAGGATTTCAGCCCATCATGGTAGGGTTTTCAAGGATGAATAGGAGTTTGGTAAGCAGAGGAGACACAGGAACTTGAAAGACAGGCCCTTGCTGGCTCATAAGTTGAATGCTCTGGGCCTGGGGAATGAAAGCTAGGCCAGCGGCCCTGGGGTCAGTGTGACCTCAGCACTGTGAATGTACAAAGAGATGAAATGTTTGCAAGTCAGGAAGCTGCCTCACCAGATACATCTGCTTATCACCTTGAACTTTGGCTGCCCAAGTGAGCAACGGGGACTCAGCCCCACCAGGCCATAGAAATCAGTACTTCTGGTCAGTCTTGGAGGAGCTCTGTGTTGGAGGGAGACTGGAGCGGAGCTTCCCCCACCAACTGAAACCTTCTACTCGGGAAGGAGGCTCCTTGGGACTCGGGAAAATACAACTCACAAATCTCAGGGAGTCTGTGAAATTTACAGACACCAGAGGCCTCTCCCTCCCTGAGGTTACTAAGCAGTAAGGAGCTGGGGGTTGAGCACTGGCCCCAGGGCATTCAGACTGTCTCCATCAGGGTCGGGTCTGAAGTGTGCCCCACAGGCTCCGGTGTTGGAACACTTGGTCCTCGGCTGGGGCACTGTTGGGAAAGATGATTCTTGGGGAAGCGGGGCGGAGCTGGTAGCCATTCCCTGGGGGAAGGCAAACAGTCACATTTGCCTCTTTGTTGTGTAGGGAGAGCCGTGTGCGTCTATCCTACACTACCATGAACTCTCTCCTGCCCTTCTAGCCACCACAGTCTGTACCTTTTTTTCAGGCAAGTTAATTTTGTCAGGTGTTTGGGTGTATCCCTGAGAAAGTAACTAATACAGTCTCCCATTCTACATCCTGAGCAGGCTGGGTCCTTCTGTCATCCTTCTTACCCTAAGAGAAACTGAGCTAAGGTGCTTCTGAGCCGAGAGACAGGTACCTGAAACCAAACTCCAGTCCTCTGAAAGAGCAACACAAGCTCCCAGCCCCTCAGCCTTCTCTCTTCCTTCCTTTTTTTTTTTTTAAGTTTTTTAGATTTATTATTTGTACAGTATTCTGCCTGCATGTGTGCCTGCACGCCAGAAGAGGGCACCAGACTTCATTGTAGATGGTTGTGAGCCACCATGTGGTTGCTGGGAATTGAACTCAGGACGCTTATAACAGCCAGTGTTCTTAACCTCTGAGCCATCTCTCCAGCCCCTTCCTTCCTTTCAGAACCCTCACGTTTATGGGGGAAGGGGAGAAGGGAAGTTTGTGGGTGTCCATTCCCACCCACCGCAGTCCCGGAGCCATCGCCTCATTTGTGGGTCCCCTCTTTTGTGGGTGAGGAAACAGGGCTGGGTGAGCTGGAGGGTGGATCTGGACTTAGCTGATGTGCAGTGCGGGAAGCAGAGAAGGGGGATGGGGCAAATTTGGGGTGCACAGGGTTAGAAGGGGCAGCTAGTATTGCGTTGGCTGGTGACTGGTGCCTGTGGCCCTGGCAAATGTCACAGGTAGGGAATTTCTCCTGGCTCCCTGTAGCTTGGGCTGCCCCTCTGGGGTCCCCCAGGCCCAGGGTGCAGAGTGAGGAGGCCAGAAGCTTGATCAGTGACGGAGCTGGTGCTGTGCGGCCCTCTCTGTGCCTGTCTCCCAGTGTCCTCTCTCCTCCACCCCTCCCGAGGGGCTAATCTGACTTCTCATCGTCCTGGGTGGATGTCCCCATCATGTATGTTCTTGTTCTCCTTGGAGAGGTGGGTCTGAGAGCCCGGGGCATGCCTGCCATTCTTTCCTTTTCCTTTGGAGACAGGCACTTTCTGTGTGGGCCAGCCTGGCCCGGAACTTGCTACGGAGACCGGGTTGGCTTAAGCTGGCAGAGATCTGCCTCTGCCCCTCGTACTGGAACTAAGGGCGCAAGCCTCCATGCCCTTGCTTTCCTTTCCTTTTTTGACTGGTTCTTGGTAGCCCAGGCTGGCCCAGGCTGAGGATGACCTTGTCTTCCCCTCCTCCTGTCTCAAGTGCTGGAGTGGCAGGCATGTGCCACCGCGCCCACCTCTTGCTAAGTCATCTATTCAGTACCTGCCGGCAAGGGCAGCTTAGCCAAGGATACACGGAACGGACGCCCTGAAGCAGCTGTGTGTAGCCTGGGCCGCGATAGGCTCCAGCTAGCTTCAGGGTGCCCTTCCTGTGCTGGCTCACCCAGTCGGGACTCCTCTGGGACCCCTCCCTGCTGCACAGCTCCCCTAGAGCAAGGGGGTCTCAGCCCGCCAACTTCTTCCTGCTGGCTCTCGGGGTGGAAGCCGCCCCGGCTGGCTGAGCCTGGCTGCCCCTCCTGACCTGCTCTGGGAGTCACGCCAGCGCGTGGAGTGCACACTGACATTGAGGAGAAGGACGCTGGGTGACCACTGTGGGCAGATATGGTGGCTCACAAGACTTGCTGGGAAGGCTGGTCTGGTTGCCATGGGAGAGCATTTAGAAATATCTACTTATATAATCGTGTGTGTGTGTGTGTGTGTGTGTGTGTGTGTGTGTGCGCGCGCGCGCTGAGTGTGAGTCTGCACCACATGCCTGCACCTGTCTGAGGTCAAAGGAGAGCATCGGGGCACCAGATCTCCAGGATCTGGAGTTACATGTGGTGGTGAGCTGCTATGTGGGGGCTGGGACTCGAACCTGGGTCCCTCTGGAGGAACAGCTAGTGCTCTTGATCACTGAGCCATTCCTTTAACCCCACAGGAAAGGGTTTTTTGTTTCGTTTTTGTTTTCCAAGACAGGGTTTCTCTGTGTAGCCTTGGCTATCCTGGACTCACTCTGTAGACCAGGCTGGCCTCGAACTCACAGAGATCCGCCTGCCTCTGCCTCCTGAGTGCTGGGATTTCAGGCGAGCACCACCACGGCCGGCTCAGAAAGGGCATTTTATCAAGTCTGGAATTAAAGAAAGAATTAAAACTGTGACCTGGTGGAGTGTGGAGGGAAGGAAGGAGGGAGAAGGAAAGGGAGACGGGGAAGAGGAAAAAGAGACTGAAGAGGAGGGAGAGGAAGGTGAGGGCAGGAGGAAGGAAGGGAGGAAGAAGAGGAGGAGGGTGAGAATAAAGAGAAGAAGCAAAAATAGTGAGAGAATGGTGAGGAGAGGGGAGGGGCAGAAAGAGGAGGAGGACGAAGGGGAGGAAGCAGAAGGGAGAAGAGTCCTGGTATTCTGGACTTGTCCCCTGGACACATCCTGAGACAGAGGTGGCCTCCTGAAGATGACCATGGCAACCTTCCTGCCTCCCGATCTGCAGGTCAGTCCTTGCCTTAGGCAGAGCGCTGGCTCCTTCTGCCCGGGGTTACTCCTTTCAGGACTGACTCTCCCAGTGTGAGTCTCGGGGCCTCCCCGCCCCTTCCTTGCTGTCAACCCAAGCTTGACCAGGTCCTACACTGACCAGAGGAAACCAACATCTCCAGGAAGAAGGGGCCAATGGGAAGGGAAACTGAGTGACAGTGACAGCCAGGGAGAGCTGTGTTCTAGACGCATTCATACCCTAGGGGGTCTGGACTTTGTAGTTAAAAGGTCATTTTTAAGACAGGGTTTCTCTGTGTAGCCCTGGTTGTCCTGGAACTCACTCTCTAGACCTGGTCTCAAACTCAGCATAGGCAAGTGCTCTGCCACTGAGCTACATACACAGACCCCTCCCCACCTTTTATTTGAAGACCTGTCTCATGTATCCCAGGCTAGACCCAAATTAACTATGTAGCTTAGACTGTCTATGAACTCTTTTTTTTTTTTTTTTTTTTTTTTGTGACAGGGTTTCTCTGTGTAGCCCTGGTTGTCCTGGAACTCACTCTCTAGACCTGGTCTCAAACTCAGCATAGGCAAGTGCTCTGCCACTGAGCTACATACACAGACCCCTCCCCACCTTTTATTTGAAGACCTGTCTCATGTATCCCAGGCTAGACCCAAATTAACTATGTAGCTTAGACTGTCTATGAACTCTTTTTTTTTTTTTTTTTTTGGTGACAGGGTTTCTCTGTGTAGCCTTGGCTGCCCTGGAACTCACTTTGTAGACCAGGCTGGTGTCAAACTCAAGAGATCTGCCTGCCTCTGCTGGGATCACCACTACTGGGCATGGCTTTGAACTCTTGATCCTCCTGCCTACATAGCTCAAGGTCTGGGAATACGGCATGACACTGCACCAGGCCCAACCTCTGTAACTTATTTTAAAATAATTTATTTTTATTGTAAAATTTGATTTGATTTGATTTTAAAATTGATTTACTATGCGCACTAATGCTGAGTTCAGTATTTGCAGAGGCCAGAAGGGGTTGTCAGACCCCTTGGAGGGAGAGTTCCAGGCAATGATGGGACCCTCCACTGTGGTCGCTGGACTTTAAACCAATAAGCCACCTCTCCAGCCTTTCAACAGTTTAAAAATCACATTTATTGCTGGGCATGGTGGTGCATGCCTGTAACGCCAGCATTCTGGGAGGCAGAGCCAGTCAGATCTCTGTGAACTCAAGGCCAGCCTGGTCTACACAGTGAGTCCAGGGCTACAGCCAGGGCTACACAGGGAAACCAAACACACAGACACTTAATAAAAAGAAGAGATCACAGGCTCAGTAGACGAAGGGCTAAGCAAGTGTGAGGACCTCAGTTCGAATCTGGATTGCCCGGACAGCTGTCAGGTTGGACAGGGCAGAGGGTCTGAACTTTCACCACTCTGACGGGAAGATGGGCGGCAGAGGCTGAGAACCCCCGGAAACTGGTGGAGCAGCTGGCCTGGTGGACACAGTGGGGACCCAGGAGAGGCCCTGCCTCGGACAAAGCGGAAGTCAGGGACTCACCCCAGAGGCTGCCGTCTGCCCTACACACACACACACACACACACACACACACACACACACAGTGATTTCTTTTTTAAAGACTGTATCTAGGGCTGGAGAGATGGCTCAGCGGTGGAGAGCACCAGAGGATCCAGGTTTGGTTTTCAGCACCCACGAAGTAGCTCACACTCATTAGTAAGTAACTCTCTTCTAACTCTGCAGACAAATGCTCATGCACATAAAATACAACCAAAAAATGTCCTTTTAAAAATAGCCATGTCTGAAATACATTCCTCTAGGTACAAATAAAAAATTAATCACCTACTCTCTGAAGCTAATGGCTACTGGTATATTTGCTGATTGAAGGATTGAAATACAGGGTCTCACTGTGTAGACCAGGCTGGCCTCCAGTCAGAGATCCCATTGCCTCTGTGCTAGGATTAAAGGCGTGTGCTATCATGCCTGAAAAATTATCAGTATTTGTTTAGGAGCTTGCTGTTTTCTGTCTCTGCCCATTTGTTATCAGAGCAAATGTTTTATTCTATTTTAACAATGTGTATATGTGTTTTTGTGTGTGGATACATGTACTGAGTCAGTGCAGGAGCTCCCCAAAGCAAGACCCCTGGATCTGGAATTACAGGGATCTGTGAGCTGTCTGAAGCACGAGTTGGGAATGGAACTCAGGTCCTCTGCAAGAGCTAAGAAACTGCTAAGTCACCTGTTCAGCCTGTTTTATTCAATTATTTTGGTTTCTCAAGACAGTGCTTCTCTGTGTAGCTTTGTCTGCCCTGAAGACCAGGCTTACCTTGAACTCATGAGATCCACCTGCCTCTGCCTCCCGAGTGCTGGGATTAAAGGCGTGCAGCACAATGCTTGACTGTCCTATTTATTTTTATTATTTTTGGTGGAGTGTGTTGCATTCTATAGCATCAGACACAACAGGGTGGAGCTGATTCCCTCTTTCTGTACCCCAGCCCCTCACTGGGGGCTTCTAGGCAGGGGCTCTACCACTGAGCCACACCCCAGCCCCTCCCTGGGGGATTCTAGGCAGGGGCTCTACCACTGAGCCACACCCCACCCCTCTACTTTTTGAGACACAGCCTCACTCAATTGCTCAGGCTAGCCCTGAGTTGTCACCCTCATGCTTAGCCTCCTGGATCACTGGATGTTTCACGGTGGGTGACTCTGCTATCAAAGCAAGCTCTCTTTGGCAGTTACTCTGTCACCGTGTCTCAATGTGGAACGCCCCATGGCCCAGGAGGAGGCCCTGGCAGATGCTGCTGCGTCATGCTCTTATTTTTGCATACATCCACAAGGCATATTCCCCGCCCCCTTTTTTATTTATTTGTTTTCTTCCTTAGACAAGCTCTCACTATGTAAACATCTAGACTTCAAACTCACAATTGTCCTGCCTCAGCCTCTCTTGTAAATCGGTTACTCTCAGGTATTCAGCGACAGCCACACAGAACAGACTAAGACACCATCCAGGGGCAGATGTGAACAGAAAATGGTAAATCTGCACAGCAGGATATTACCAAACTCAAAGGGAAGATCTGGGAGAAGTGGCTGCACGAGTGAGCCCGGGAACATCGGGCAGGGTGAAATGAGCCACTCAGGACAGAGGGCCTCTGGGGTGACAGGTGGGGAAAGGTGCTTTCTACACAGGGCGCTGTACACGTCATGGCATGTATACACATACACACACTGCAAACACATACATTGCCATACATACACACTATACAAACATACATACAAACACAACACAGATACACATACAATCACATATACAGAGACACACATATACGCAAACATACACTCAAATACACATATACACAAACATACAGACAGACACAAACACCACACACACACACACACACACCCCACTTGGGGCCTCAACCTAAGCAGAGCCTTGGGGAAAAGGGCTGTGTTTCCGGGGCACAGGCTCAGCTTGGGAAGATGAGAGCGCCTCGGACGGACGTGTGCTTAAGTGCTAACGTGCAGGGCTGCGGGGATGGCTCAGTGCGCAGAGCCCCGGCCACTGTGCGTAGGGCCCGGCTGCATGGCAGCTGCCTCACAACCATGTGCACATCCAGCTCCAGAGGAAGCCGTGCTCTGACGTCCCTGGGCGCTGCACAAACACACACACATTCACACCCCCACCCCCACATCCATAGAAACACATACCCCCACACCCACACATACACACCTGCCCATACACACACACCCACATACACCTCCCACACACATTTGCACACTCAAATATACATCCCAATATATACCCCCACACATTCATACACACACTTATACACACATCAACACCCTGCCACACCCATCCACACACACACACACACGTATACGTGGGCACATAATTAAAATGGATAAAAATAAAATCTTTATATAAAAATGGTCAGGCTGGCAAGCCAGTGCCTTGTCGCTGCCTAGCCTGACCACCAGAGTGTGAAGCCGGGCACCCACATGGCGGCAGAGGGCCAACTCCTGCGAGTCGTCCTCTGACCTGCACACACACACACACACACACACACACACACACACACACACACAAAACATAAATAAATGTGAAAACGTAAAAACTAGTCAAGCCAAGAGTCGTTGAGCACACTTTTAATCCCGGCATCCGGGAGGCGGAGTCAGACAGATCTCTTGAGTTCAAGGCCAGCCTGGTCAGCGAAGTGAGACCGTCTCAACACTCCGCCCCCTTCACTCCCGACGCAGGGAGAGGCCCCGCCCCTCAGCCCCCAGGGTCTCTCCGTGTAGCCCCGGCCGGCCTCGAACCCACAGAGACCCCCAGCGCTGGGATTACTGGAATGAGGGTTTCTGGGCCGAGAAGAGACACCATGACCTCGGCAGCAATTACTAAGGAGAACATTTAACCGGGGCCGGCTTACAGTTCAGAGGTTCAGTCCTTTACCACCACGGTGGGAAGCTGGGCGGGGTCACACAGGAGCTGCAGAAGGAGCCCAGGGCTCTACATCTTGATCCCAGGCAGCCGGAAGGGACCTGCGGGCCACACTGGGCGGGGCTTGAGCATAGGGGCCCTCAAGGCCCGCCCACCGTGACGCACTTCCGCCAGCAAAGGCCACGCCTCCCAACTGTGCCACTCCCTGTGGAGCAAGCCTTCACCTGGGAGTCTATGAGGGCGGTACCTGCTCCAGCCACCACAACACTGAACTTTAGGCCGCCACACACAGGTTTGTCTTGAACTTGTGATCCCCCTGCCTCAGCCTCTCGACTGCTAGGACGGCAGGGCTGTACTGTCTTGCTCTGGAAAGCGTCTATTTCCACATGAGGCCATTTTGCAGTTTTGTTGCTCTAACATAGGGTGACATTAATTTTTCCCAGAAAGAGCACTGTCAGGGCTTGCTGCTCAAGCGTGAGGACCTGACGCGCGCAACCTTTGCTCTAGGGACTGTGCGGAGGGGCGGAGACCAACGGATTGCTTGGGGCTTGCCAGCAGCCAGCCCAGCTCTGGGTTCATTAAGAGGCTCTGTCTCAAGGGTGTAAGGCAGAGAGTGAAGGCGCAGGTGGCTCCCGACACCGACATCCTTACGCACACCCACCTACACACACAGGGACTGCTGTGAAGTCAGACGTGGTGAACCCTGTTTACCAGGCTGGCCTCGAACTCAGAGACCTGCCTGCCTCTGCCTCCTGAGTGCACCGCATCCAGCTTTGTGTAGGCCCTTTTAAGTTGGCTTTACTTGATGTGTCTCAGAGCCCACGCCTTCCCTCTATGACGGAATTTTGAGGAGGACTGCTTCCACACACAGGAATTAGGGCTGGGGCGCCATTCCATTGTAACAGAGTCCTCCAGAAGAGGGAGCTGTACCAGGAGAATAGAGTCCAGTCCGTGCAGGGGGCCATCCTGGAGGAGAATCAAGGTTTCCAGCAAAAAGCAAACAAACAAACAAAAAAGCCCAAACCAAAAACCGGTGGGCAGGCCCCCTGGCCAGAGCAGTTTTTTTGTTTCCAGGGAGATGATGCACTGTGGCTGCTGAATCTGAATCGGGCACGCACAGATGTTGTGAGGTTCCCCCTGCCTCCTGCACCCCTCCTCTCCGAGGTACAAACAGAGGTGTCCCGCCTCGAAGCTGCGAAAGGCGGGTGCCTGTCAGGTTTGATCTTGGCAGGGTTTGTTTTTGACTTTCAGCCGATGGGAAGGGGCTGACGTGTGGGTGGGTGCCTGGCCGGTGAGGAGAGGAGAGGGGCTTTCAAAGCCGTAGCCATGGGAAATGTTTTTCTTTCCCACTTGAAAGAAAATGAATGCTAACGAAAGATAAAAAGGAAAAAAAAAAAAAAAGGAGGGGGAGTGAGGTGAAGAGAGATGAGAGAGAGGGGGCGGGAGAGAGACCTGTCTCAGGAGATTTGGAGGGTCAACCCCCTGCCATCTCTTCCCTGGCTGGGGGTGCGTGGCCTTAGACTGCCCCCCACTTCTGTGGGTCTTAGGGGCCCTCTCGAGTGCAGGGCGCCTCTGCCTGGAAGACAAGCCAGACACAGCAGCGCACAGCAACAGAGGCGTGGAGTTGGGGGTAGGGCTCTCCCCAGGTCTGGACCTCCTGATTAATCCCTACGGGGTGTGGGGAGGAGCACCCACCTTTCTAACCACGCCCACCCTCCCCACCAGAGAGTCTCCTTGATTTTCCTGATTATAAAAACGTATAATCTATGAAAAGCAGCCATCTACTGTGAATATATTGAGTATGGCCACAGGTCTGTTCTCTTTCTACCATCTGGGTTCCAAGGTTGGCCCCCAGACTGGCAGTCTTGGTGGCAGGTGCCTTTACCTGCCAAGCCATCTTGCTGGCAAAGGCCGTCTTGCTGAGCCCCCTATTACTGATTTTTGAGACGGGGAGAGACGGACCGATTGACTGAAATGCAGGTCTCCATTTGTTAAACAGCAGAGGATGGGCTTGAACTCCAACTTCCACCTCTCAAGTTCTGGGAGTGTAGCTAGACACCATTATAAATAACTGGAAAATGAATTAAAGCTACAGTTTTATTCATTGTCCTCCTCACGCTGGCCGTCCTGAGTAGGCTCCCAGACAGCCACCTGCACCCGCCTCCGGAGCGCTGCGATATTAGGCAGCACCCCCCCCTTCAAGGCCCCCATGGCCTGAGGTGTAGACTGAGCTAGAGGCCTAGAGCTCTTGTGTGTGAACGGATTGCATTCACAGCACCAGAAGGGAGAAAGAGGACGTCCGAGGAGACCCCGAACTCCCAGCCCAAGCGACTTCCTGGATGTGTGGCTGTGACCTCCGGATTTCTTTTAGGACAGCAGGCAGTCCTGCCGCCGAGCAGTGCGTCCGCAGCGGCTTCCCAGGGCAACGCAGAAAGAGCCGGGAGGGCTCAGCCTCAGGGGGTGGGCCGGCCCCAATTTGGAAGCGGCCAGCCCAGATTTGAAGGCACCACGTGGAGGGAGGCGGGAGGCCGGGAGCCGCCTCTGGGCGCCAGGCATGCTGTGGAATTTGCGCCACAGCTCCCTAGCATGCACAGACAGGCCTGCCAGGCAGTCCCGCGGAGGCCCGAACAAAGCTGGGAGCCCGCGGGAAGGGGGAGGGGAGGGCCCTTCGGAGCCCAGGCGGCCCCCTCCCGGGGCACCGAGTCCCCGCCTAGGTGCAGCGGCCCTCCCCGAACACACGTGCTGCCAAGCCTTCCATTAGTCACCCTGGCACTCACACACAGAAATCCGATTAGTCACACCCCGCACAAACTGGCTGCAGAACACTCCCGGTCACACCCAGACAAAGACCCGAGGTCCCCGAAGAGGCCTCGATCGCCCGTCCGGGGTTCGTTCCCCGTTCCCCGGGGACCAGCATGGCGTTTGCGGAGGGGGCCCCGCAGTCTGGGGGGCACAGGCCTCTGCGCAGCAGCGAATCCCCCGTTCCCGGGCCCCGCAGTACCCCTGACCTCTTTCCAAGCTAAGCCCCCCTCCCCGGGGGCACACAGGCCCTAATACACACGCCCCAGTGTCCTTGGCCACCCCCTCTTCTGCCTCTCTAGGGGTGTGTGAGTGGGGCGGGGGGGGGGGTTGGGTCGACACTGGGCCCCTCCCCCACGCCAGTTCTGGGACGGGTCTAGCAGGAAAACATTCCCCCCCAAGGTCACCGCAAGTCTAAAGCGAGCTGCCGGGGAGCTGATTTATTTGCGGTTTCTTCGCCGTAACGCTATCGCTCTGATTCCGGGGAGGGAGGAGGAAAAAAAAAAAATAGGAAGAAAGAAAAAGAAAAATGCTTGCGGTGGAGTTTAACCTTGGATGAAGCTGGCAAAGCTTTGTGTGTGTGTGTGTGTTTCCCCCCAGGCGCTTCGCTGGGGCCTTGCAGGGGCTGCTTGGCCCGGAATGTGGACTGACGGCCTCTTGCTGCCGCCGGGTCAGGGCTCACCTTTCCCTGAGCCCGGCCCCAAGCCCTGGGCCTCTCTAAAAGTGCTTTCCAGACACCGCAGGGAACCCAGTGGCTCCGTGGGTGAGGGCACGGTCTCCACGCCTCTGCAACCCCGCATCTCACACACGGAGACGCACCCAGGAGGGGCTGCATGCTCGCCCCAACCCTGGCGGTCCTCGCCCTGGGCGCCAGCACTCCCAGGGACCCGCATAATGGTCCCTGCCCCCTTGACAAAGAGAATTCCTGCGGCCTTAGACGAAGGCGGCCGCTTGGGTCCTTCCTCCCTGAGGGGTCACCGCCACCCCCTGGCCGCCACTACCAGAAGCCCCGCTCCCTGGATGGGTGGGTTCTGACCCGGGGAAACCAGACCCAAAGGAGACGTCCCCGGGTGTCCGTGGCAAAGAGCGGAGGAAGCCTATGAGGTCCTGCCCTCGCATGCCATGCCTGTAGCCACCTCGATCGGGTCATGGATACGTCCTCCCCCCAAATAGATCCCTCTGTAAGGACCTGGGATTAATTCGGGGGTCCAGAGGTCCCCCCCAGCCCCGGCATAAATGTCCATGCAGTCACTTCAGCCTCATTGAACTTTCCTAAAAGAAGGGCCGGGGGCTCGGACACCCCTACCCCAGCTGCCGGAGATCTGCGAGGCCGACACTGCCGGTGCTGGCACGGAT
Organism: Rhombomys opimus; assembly: GCA_010120015.1. Taxonomy (NCBI): domain Eukaryota; kingdom Metazoa; phylum Chordata; class Mammalia; order Rodentia; family Muridae; genus Rhombomys; species Rhombomys opimus. Next base: position 2,047,193 of record REGO01000062.1, read on the forward strand.
TGGGTGAGGTAGTTCCCGCTCTCTGGCGAATGGGGAAGCTCCTGGCTGGAGTCCCTGCGTGGTCTCGGGGTCCCTAGGCCACGACCAAGGAGAAGGAGTGCCTGGCCCTGCCTCGGGGAGGAGGGCCAGCGCGCAGATTTATGACCCTGGCCTGGCCCGGCGCACCAAGCGCTCCCGAGCCAGACAGCGGGCTGGAAGACCCGACCCGGGCCGGAGGAGGAGGCCGGGGTCGGAGGCGGGGCCGAGAGCAGCGGAAACCCGCAGTGGCCGCCGCCACCGCCCCGGGGCCGCGAGGCGCTGGGGTCCGGGGCTCTGGCACCACATCCCTGATCTGGCCGGCGGGGTCGGGCTGCCCTGGGCTGGACGAACCTCCTCGGGATGCCCAGTTGCCGACGGGCCAGCCGCAGAGGGAGGGAGGGAGGGAGGGAGGGAGGCTGCTCGCGTGGCTGGGCCCGGCGCGGCCTCTCCGGGTTTTCGCGGCGCCCGGGCCGCTCCCCGGCAGCGGGATTTGGGATGTGAGCAAACGCGAGCCTTTAAACGCTGCCGTGGCGTCCCCGCCGGAGGCGAGCGCCGGCGCTCTCTTGGGGTCCCTTTTACGCAGTGTCCCGCTCCCCGGGGGAGCTGGCTCGGGGCGACGGGTGGCTGGGGGTCCTTTGTCGGGGATGGAAACCAGCTCCCCCCACCGCACCCTCTTCCCCGCCGGAGGAGCTCGGGCGGAGACACGTCCACGCCGCTGGCCGCACCGGGGTTGTGGGCGCGCAGGGGCCCCCCGGAGCGGGACAAAGGCGCGCCGCAGGGGAGGCGGCCGCGCTCAAGGTTGGCCCGTCCTCCGGTTTTACAACAAAGCGCTTTGGGTGTTCATCCGCGGGGGCTCGGCCAGGGCGCTCAGACTGGGACCTGGAAGAGCTCGCCAAAAGCCTGGGGAGTGGCCGGGGCTGGCCCCGCCGGACCAGGCAGGGTAGCCCCGGTGGACCGTCCGGGAACTGCGCCCTGGGACTCTGCGGCGGTCCCCCACCCCCAGCCGAGTTTCCATCCAGTCAGTACAAAATACACACACCCACTGCGTCAACAGAGTTTTTCTGGCCTCGGATCCCGCCGGTAAACAAGCGAGGGGGGTGGGGGATGGGGCGCAGAAGATGGCGCCCGGCCCCGCGGCCCCTGCGGCGGTCCCGGCTCGGCTTCAGGCCGGGGACCCCGGGCTTCTGTGGTGGAGGGACACGGCCCGGCTCGGAGGCCCCGTCCCCGGGCTCGGAGGCCCCGGGAAGTGGGGTGCCCTCCGCCACTCTGGATCCCACGCCCCAACATGGCTCCCGGGCGCTGTTAGCTTGTGAAGGACACATGGGCGCGGAGACTGGGCCCTCGCCTGCGCACTGCAGCCCGGGGAGTCGCGGGAGGGCCTCGGCCTGCGTCCCCCTGTCCGGGGACCGGAGACCCGGCGCCGCCGCCTCCCCGGGCCCCGCGCACCCGCCGGCCGCAGGGGCGGGCCGGGAGGGACCGGGAACCGCACATTCCAGAGGGGAGCGGGGCCCGTCCCACCCCGGTCGCGGCCCTCCTGGAACCCGGGCACGCCACGCCACGCCACGCCGACGGGGCGCGCTCTTGAAAAATGCCAACGCCGCCGGCAAACCCCGGGCAAATCGGAATAATTTTTTATTAGCAGCTAAATGATTTATGGCACACATACCCCGCCGTCACAATTACGGCGTCTTAGCGCATCCAGGGGTGACAACATTAAACATTTATAAAAACGGGCCTTTGTTTTTTCCCAACCCCGCAAGCCTTTAGCACGGTCCCCCCCACCCCACCCCGCCCCGGCTCTCTCTCCAGATACATATTTTTCCTTGAGCTGTATTAAAATAAGAAAAACATTCTGGATCCCGGGAGGGATGAGGGGGGTTGGGGGAGTCCGGGCCTTCGTTCTGAATACCGGGAGGGCGCAGGGGGTGGGGGGAAGCGAGAGACTGAGGCGTGGGAGGGTTGAACTGGGAGCCCACAAAGGCCTCCAGAGAAGCCTCAAGGGCGCGGGGAGACCCCCCCAGCCGGAGTCTCTCTCGTCCCCCGCAGCCCGCGCAGCTTCGCGGCGTTTATTTTATTTCTTGTACTCACCCCCCACCCCAAGGCGCACACACACAATACCTCCTTTCTCTAACCCCCCTCTCTCCGTCTTTGCTCCTGGCCGTGCCCGGACAGCGCCGGGCGCCTCTGGCCGCCCCCAGCCGCCACCGAGACCCGCGCGCCCGGCTCCGAGAGCGCGCGGACACCGCCGCTCGCTTCCCCTCGGCTCCGGCTATTCTCGTTCTTTTCTCTCCTCACTCCTCCCTCCTCCCCACGCCAAGCTCCAGCTTCCAAAAGAGGGCAGCCTAGAAACCGGCGCAGGAAGCTCCCCAGGAAGGGCAACTTGAAACTGCCCTCAAGAGGCCGAATTTT
>REGO01000062.1:2050224-2060357 GCA_010120015.1 Rhombomys opimus
AAGAGCAAAATAAAAGTACAAAGTCTGGGGGATTGGGACTCCCCTCCCCCTCCGGCCGCCGTGGCCAGCCAAGCACTTTTGGGCTTGGCTTGCTTCCTCTGAGCTCAACAGATTTTTTTTTTCTCCCCCTTTCCCGGTCTCGCCCTCCCTGGAGGGGGCGCGGCGGATGGAAGGCGAGAGAGGCCCCCAGCCAAGAGGTTTTTAATATTACACCTTAATAGGTTTCAGAAGGCCCCGTGGAGAAATGCTAATAAGGGCTGAAATGTCAGAAGCGAGAGGGATTCAGCTCGCGCTGCGCCGACCTAATCCTTTTTTCTGCTCCGGTTTTTCTTGGGGCGGGGGCGGCGCGGCGGGCAGAGGAGGGGCGCCCACGCCGGGGGGCTCGGGAAGGGGCGCGCGGGGCGCGCTCGGCCGCGGAGCCCGCGGCCCGGCTTTCACCCTTCCTCCCCAGACGCCACTCACCGCTGCCGGCCGCCGCGGCCTGTCCCAAACACTACCCCGTACAGCCTCCTCGCACCGCTCTCAGGAAGGGGCCAGAGGAGAAAAGCCACCAAAGGGCCTCGTCGCCTGCCCACCCCACCCGGCCGTGGCTGCTGGGGCGGGGGGACAGGGAAGGAATCGCTGCTTTATTTTAGAAGAAGAGAGAGCGAGCGAGCGAGAGAGAGCCAGAGAGAGAGGCAAATAAGAAGCAGGCCTTGTCATTTGGGCGTCTGAGCCGCGCGCTCTGTGGAGCGGCGACCCGGAGAGGGAGCGCCCGGGCGCGGGGCGCGGGGCGTCGCGGCCCGGCGGCTCCCGACCCTCCCGGCCGGCCGGCTCGTCACCTCCTCCCGCCGGAGGACGCTGACGGGAGGCCTCGCCCGGCCCGCGATCGCGGCGACGACCATCTTCCTCTATTTTGATCGCTCAGCCCAGACGCGGGAGGAGGGGCTGGGATTGGAGGGGGAGGGGGGACGGAGGGAGGGAGGGAGGAGGAGAGAGGGGGGGGTCTGCCGGAGCCGGGGAGGGGGAGGGCTGCCTAGAAACGGCTCGGAAAAATTCTCACCACCGGTTTGGATCATTCAGCCCCGCCGCGGGGAGCCTGGAAACCGCCGGAGCCCCGAGCTCCGTAATTGGTTTTATAGGAATGGCTGAGGGCCAAGGTGTTTACATGCGCGTGATGGGCGGCGCGCGGGGCCAATGCGCGGCGGCCGGGGGCTGGCCCGCGGGGGGGGCGGGCGCCCGGGAACAATGCGTGTTTCTTCGCCTGCGAGGCTCCCCTCCCCCAGCCCCCGCGCCCCCCTCCGCGCTTTTTTTTTTTTTTTTTTTTTTTTTTTTTAGCTCCAGCGAGAGGAACTTGAAAGGGGGGTTGTGTAATGTACCTTTTCCAATCCCGGGCTGTATATGGAGATTTGGGATTCTTTAAACCGGCGCTACCTGGATTTTATTAAAAAGCGGGGAGCTCGGCGGGAGGAAAGCTGGCTTTTCCGGGGGCTGCGGGAGCGGGGCCGCGGGAGGGCGGAGGAGTTGGCGCGCGGCGCGCCCGGCCCGGGGAGCGGTTTTCTACCAAAAAAAGGAAAGGCGGGCAAAAAGTGTGAGGCGGCTGCGGGCGGCGGAGGGCGGCGGCGGCCGAGGGATGGCGGGCGGGACGGGCGCCTAGGCGCGCCGGGAGCCGCGGCGCCCGCCGGAGTCGCCGTCGCAGCCTGGAGCCCCCCGCGCCAGGTACGCTCCGGGCCCGGGGCCCCCCGCGCGGCGCGCCCCTCGGGGCGGCGGGCTGGGCGGTCCCCGCGGGGGCAGCGGCGGGCAGGGGCCGGGGAGAGGGCGCCCGGCCCGCGGAGGGCCGCCCGGGGCCGGCGGGCTGGCCGGGGCCGCCCGGGGCCGGCTCGCGGATGGGCTGTTTTTAATTAAAAGCCGGAATTCAGCCATCTTAGCTGCAGTGGAGAGGGGGAGAGCGGCGCAGGGCGCAGGGCGGCCTCCCGCACGGCCACGCCAGCCCCTCGGCCGTGGCCAGGGCCGCTCGGTAGGGCTGCGCCCCGACTTCCCCGAAGTGGGGCGCCTGGGCACTGCCTTCTCCCAGACGCAGCCTTTAGCGAACACGATCCTCTGAGTCCGCGCGGGTCGCTCCTCGCGCCTCTGAGGGACACGCACCCCGGGCTGTGACGACCCTAGATTTTTTTCCAAAGTAAACGCGGATCTGGTAACCGGAGCCCGAGGAGAGCGAGCGAGGGAGGAAGAGGGGGCGTTCGGAAGCAAAGCCGCGTTAGAACAGGCGTCCCCGGCAAAGTTGGGGGAGAGGACTTTGGGGTCTGGGCGGCCACCGGGAGCCAGGGGCTGCGGCTTGGTCCCGGCTGTGCCGGAGCGCCCCGGGCCTCCCGGAATCAGAACCCGGAGCTGCCCGGGGCTGGAGGAGGGTCGGCGAGGGCAGGGTGGGCGCTCCCAGACCTCCCCTGCCTCCCCCGGGAACGGGGAAACGACAGATCTTTTAAACAAACAGCTTAAACTGGAATTACAGGGGGCTTTACCCGAGGCTGGGGAGGCGCCCCGAGGCTGGCCCGCGCTGTTAAGGTTTCCCTTTGTGGGTTATTTTGGGGGCGTGTGTGGGTCGCAGAGCTAGGGTAGAAGCAAGCTCTTCGGAGCCCCCTTCTTTCTTCTCCGATGATCCCCCAAGCCTCCACACCAGGCCACGTCCTCCGGCCTCGGGATTCCCAGGCCCGGGCGTTGGAAAATGAAACCAAGTCTTGTTTTGAAGGAGTCTTTTTCCAGTCCGCGGGCGAGAGTGCCACGTCCCGGGGACTCGGCTTCTGAGACTCCCGAGCGGCCCAACGGGGGGCAGCGGGGGGGGGGGCGGCGACCCTCCTTTAAAAATAAACCCGTTTTCCCTCTGACCTTGGAAAACGACCACGAAAAGCCCGCAAACCGAGCCCTCCTTCTATTAATTTTGGCGGCCCACAAGGAGGTTCCAGACTCGGGGCGGAAAGGAAAAGGGAGACGAAAGGGCCCCCCGAAAGGTTAAACATTAAACTCCGCGGATCAGAGAGCGGCACGGCGTTATGGACACATTTCGACCCGACTCGAAAGCGCCGGCCGTTTTAAGCCTCCGGAGCATGTGACGCCTGGGGAAGACGGCACTCCTCAGTTAGGTCGAGCTGCACGGGCGCGGCCGGCGGAGCGGCCTCCCCAGCTCCGGGCCCGGGGCGCGGCGAGCCGGGGCCGCTGTCCGAGCCAGGTCCCCCCGACACTCCCGGGACGGGGGCGGCTGCGCCCCGCTTCATTTCTGGCCACCGGTTCGGCTTGCAGCGCCCGGAGCCTGAGGGGCGAGGCGACTTTCTGAAACTTGTTTTCTCTCTTTTTTTTCCTTCTTCTCCCCCTACCCTCCGTGCCCCCCTTTTCCCTCTCCTGCCTCTCCCTCGGCCCGTCTTCCCCGGACCAGACGCCGAGCGCGCCTCCTTCCGCAGCTCCGCCCGGCCGCCCGGAGGGGACCCGCCGAGCGCCGCCGTCCGTGCGCCCCGGGCCGCGGGCCCGAGGCTGAGCGACAGCCCCGCCGGCCGCCGCGATGCCCGCCGCGGAGCGCCCGCCGCCCGAGGACCCCAGGACTCCCCCGAACTCTGACTGAGGCCCCGTGAAGCGGGCCGGCGGCCCCGGCGGGGAGGCTGACCGCGGCACCCCCGCGGAGGATGGATGGCCGAGACTTCGGGCCCCAGCGGTCCGTCCACGGCCCCCCGCCGCCGCTGCTGTCCGGCCTGGCCATGGACGGCCACCGCGTGGGCGCGGCCACCGCCGGACGCCTGCCTGCCTCGGCCCTGCCGGGGCCCCTGCCGCCCGGGAAGTACATGGCCGGTCTCAACCTCCACCCGCACCCGGGTAAGTGTCGTGTCCCGCGCCGCCACCCTCCCGCCCCTTCGGGGAGCCCGGGTGGCAGCCGGAGGGAGGCGGACCTCCGAGGCTGGAGCCGGGCGTCCCTCTGTCCCGTTTCGCCGGGTTGGTGTGCGGCTCCCGGCGCAGAGGTGTCTCCGGGAAGGCTCGCTCCCTGTCCCCTGGTGTGTGTGCCAGGCGGTCCCAGTCCTCCCGAGGCTCGAGGCTCTGCAGTCACAACCACCCTGGGGGATCCCGGCCCGAGGGCTCTTGGGGAAGTGGAGTTTGCAAAATAAATACAAATAAACGAACGCAGGCGCGGAAATAACGCGCTCGCTCCACACCCCGGGAGACATCCTCTCCCGGATGGGTCCTAGAGCGTTTTCTTGGCACGCTCCCTCGGTGGCACGGGTGGGTCTGGGGTTCCGTGCCCGTGTGCAGCCGCGTCTCGGGAGGGTCTGCAACTCCGAGGGTGGGTTGGGAGAACGGAGGGGAATGCCGACCCGGCTTTGGGGAGCCTGATTTGCGGCGAACCCTGCCCAGTCTGGATATCTGGAAGAGACGGGCTGTGCCAGCCCGCAGCCAGCCCGGCCGAGCCCGGCTCGCCCTGGGAACCCCGCGGTGGCGCGTCGGAGGCGGCGGCCGAGGAGGCCCAGCCCCTCAGCCTCCCCGGGCTGCGCTGGGCAGGAGCGGAGGGCCAGGGAGGCCGAGCCGGCCCGGCCACCGCGCGCCGGGGAGCGGGAGCCCGGGCCCTGCAGACCCGCCTGGCGGCGGCTGGCTCACCGCTCCCTCCTCCCCGGCCGCTCCTCGCCCTGTGCTTGGCTGAACGAAAACACCCCAGCTCTCCTTTAAAAAGCGCCCTGTCGGTCTCCCGGGGAGCCCGCGCCCCCGTCCTTGGAACAAGTTTCCGAACGACAGCCTGGGGGCCCAGAGCCCCGGCTTCGGTTTCTCCCCCTGCCCGCCAGGGTGACCACAGCTCGGCGACGTAGCCTCTGCCTTTGATTTTTTTTTTTTTTTTCTTTTCCTCCTGGAACTTTCCTAGAATCGGGAGTCCAGGACTCAGCGGGACAAAGGGCCTTTGTGAGGCGCCTGGCGGGGGAGGGGCGAGTGGAGATCCCTGCCGGCGGGACCCGGGGATCCGGGTCATCTCCCCCCTGCCTCCCCTTGCGCGTGTCCCCCCTGGGAGCGGAGGCGCGGCAGCTCCGGGGTGGTGGTGGTGGTGACGGTGACCAGACCGGATTCCTACGGGACTGGTGCCCGGTGGATCATCGAGAGAGAGTTCCCAAGACAGAATTTGTGGACGGTCTTGGGGATACAAAGGGCCAACTCCTCTCGAGAGGGACTTTGTGGGTTCAGGGGTGCGTTCATTTGTGGACTTCGGGGGTGTCTGGGTTGGTTGTTCTGCCTGGAAGTGTGGCCTGGGAAGCCGACCCGAGGGTGTTCCTGCCTGGCCGAGTCTCAGCTTGTCGCCTGCTCCAGGTCTGCCTGGGATCTGGCCAGGCCTGGCTGAGAGCAGCGGGCCCTGGCCGCTCCCTGCCCGCGCCCTTCTGAGTGTGGAGCCCTTCCCAACCTGGTGGCATAGCCTCGGCAGACTGCCTTGAGCCTGAGCCTACCCCCCCCCCCCTGCCAGGAAGGGTGGCCGAGCCACGGACTGGGAAGTCCAGCTGGGAGCAGCTTTGGAATCCGGTGTCGTGGCCTCCTCTGCTTGGAGCTGTATGGCTTGTGCACAGGGCGGCCGGAGGGCCTGGAGGGAAGGCCACCGCAGTCCCCTTGAGGACCTGCTTACCAGAGAGGGAAGAGTGAGGGCCTCGCAGCTCTGTCACTTCCTGCTGCTCCCATCTGTCCTTGCCTCCAGATGGGGCAGAGAGACCGGACCCCAGGCCAACGCCCGGAGCTGAAGCCGGACTTAATCCCATTAACCGCGATATGGGACTGCACCCCATTCAAGCCCTAGGGCTGGCAGGCTGGAGATGCAGCGCGCCCCTCCCCCACCCCGCCTTCTTTGTGGGGTGCAGGTGCTGGGTCTTTGCCCAGGAGCCACCCTGTGCTCTTGCTGGCTGCCAGCCTTATCAGGCTCATCTTTATTTGTTTACCTTGGTATAAAATGTCAGAGAAGCTGAGCTGTTAGCTGGGGTCACACAGCCTGCAGGGAGGCGGGCGTTTGTTGCCCCTGGGCCGGTCCCATTGGAGGACATGTGGATGTGCCCATGACTGCTGGGGTGGAGAAGCCTCTGGGGCTTCACTGGGCAGGAGCTTGGCCTGCTGAGCCTGAGGGAGCAGAGCTGTCGGGTGACAGTCTGCTGGAGGCAAAGCTTGATGCTCTGATGTGGGTTTAACTAAGGGCTTTAGTCCCTTTCTTAGGCGAAATTAAAAAAAAAAATGAATGGAGTGCCAGTTACAGAGGTTCACACCTACTGAGTGCTCAGAGAGGCAGGGGCCAGCCTACACCAGACACTGTTTCTTGAAAATACACACACACACACACACACACACACACACACTACACGCAGCAGTTTAGAGAGAAACAAGGGTGGTGGCTTCTTCCTTCTCTCTTTACTGTACGCCTGCTGTAGTTTAAGCAGTTACTGTTCGCAGCCAACCGGTCAGTGAGATTGCCCAGTGGGCTGGACTCTTAAATTGTTAGAGTTGGGAGTCCCAGGAAGGGACTGTCTTCCAGTTAAAAGATCTTGCTCGGAGCAAGATCTTGTACCTGGGACTCATTTTCCCCGGACCCACACCCTGGACTGAATGAGGGTGGGGACACAGGATCCAAACACCGGTGCTTTTGCACTTTGACCTGCCCCTTGGACAATAGGCAGCCAGCGTGGGCTCCCAATGCTGGAATCCACCCCGTGCCGCTGGGGTTGATTTAGAAAGATTAATCCGTTGGGACTGGCTGGTGGAGACAAGGGATGAGAAGATAAGGGATTTGTTTTTTCTCCTTCAACCCTTCCTTCTCTGGTTAGAAGGCAGCATGGGGAAGGTTCTGGAACCTAGAAGGGTCCCTTGGGTTCTCTGGCTCTTGGAGTGGTCACCTTCTGGGTTTGTTTCATTTTTTATTACATTTTAAATTGTGCGTGTGTGTATGTGTGTGCGTGCGTGCATGCGTATGTGTGCGAGCGTGAGGTGTGTGTGGTGTGTGTGCGTGAGTGTGTGGTGTGTGTGTGCATGTGTGTGTGCGTGCATATGTGTGTGTGTGTGTGTGTGTGTGTGTGTGTGTATGTGCATGCATGTGGACACTGGACTGCAGATCAGAGGGCAGCTTGCTGGAGTCGGTTTTCTCCTGCCCCGTGGAGTCCTGGGATGGAGCTGGAGTGTGGCTGTGGTCTGCTTTACCCGCCTGGGTCATCTTGTCACTGGCTTTTGGTCGCTCCAGAGCCTGAGCCTTGCCTTTCCTCCCTTCCTCACTTGCTCATTTGCTTAGCAAATGATTTCCAGGAGCTCCCTGCTCACCGGGCATCGCGCCGGGCCTGGGACTGTGGAGGGGAGGAGGCAGAGGGGAGAAGGCCTCGAGCCTCCTTGGGGCTCACTTTCCAGTGTGGGAGCCAGGCAATAAACACACGAATCAGGGGGAGGAAATCATTGTAAGTGGGGACACAGGCCGCCTAGGAAATAAAACGTCCTGGGTCTGGTCTGGCCCGTGGGGTGAAGGGCCGGGTCAGAGGGCTTGACCTCAGTGTCCCCAGAGTGAACTCTTTTGTGTGTCTGGAGAGTAGAAAGTTGACAGAAGGCAGAAGCGGAGAGCTTGGTGAGGTATCGGACAAGAGGTCTGAGAGCCTGGGATCAGGCGGCCCGGGAGACAGACAGTTCGGGGCGGGGCAGATCTTACCGGGTCCCTGAGGACCAGCTGGGAAGTCTTGGAATTTTAAGCAGCCATTTTACACAACTAGCCTGAACTCTTAAAAAAAACAACAGTCAGTGGTGTGTAAGGGGAAGGTAGGCAGAGAGCCGTCGCTGCTTAAGAGACAACAGAAAAACGGACACGGCTGCAGGCAGCCCTGAGACCGGGGCTTGGTTTAAGGAAGAAATTATGTGAAAGATTGTGGAGGGAGTTGGGGAAATTGGAATATGGGCTGTAGAGGAGCCGATAGGGACGAATCCATAGTGCTCCCGGACTCCAGCCGCTGCCTGGGGCGTGTAAAGGCGTTCTCATTTCCTGGGAAGAAGGACCCTGAGGTATGGAGGGGCAGGGGAAGCCATGTCTGCCACAGTCTCGCTGCTGGCTGGGCAGGTGGGAAAAGGACCGCTTTCAGTTTAGAGCGCATTTGTGGGAGACAGCAGGTAACGGTCAGGCGACAAAGGGAGAGGTGTGCTCAGAGTGGTACCACACTGTATGACACTGTAACTATTTCCAGCGTCTCCGCATTGGAAATTCTTCCAAAACAAGCGAGCAAGGGCAGAGAGGGGCACGTGCAGGGGGGGCTCAGTAGGTAAAGGAGCTCGTCAATAAACCTGAGGACCTGAGTTTGATTCCCTGGGATCCACGTGGTGGAAGGACAAGTGTGGACACACACACACACACACACACACGCGTATGCATTCTTGTTCACGAGGGAACGCACACACGCACATAGGACAGAGAGACCCTGGGTTTTGGTCTTGGGAGGAAGATGGGTTGAGGCACCCTCCTACCCTTTTCTGTTTGCTCAGGCAAACTCACTTTGTGTAGACTTGGCTGGCCTCAATATCAAGATTTAATGCCTCTGTCTCCTGAGTGCTGGGATTAAAGGCGTGAACCACATTGCCTGACTTTTTTTTTTTTTTCCTTTTAAAACAGTTTCACGTTGCTCAGGCTGGCCTGGAATTTATGACCCCCCCCCGCCTAAGATTGGGTGCTGGGGTTTAAGGAGTGTACAGGATAATTGCCTGGGCTGGTGGACATCTTGTATTTTGTTTCTGTGGCTCCGAGTGCGTGCATGCGCGTGCACACACACACACACACACACACACACACACACTGATTCACCACATAACTGAGCATGACCTTGAACTCATGGTCTTGTTTCTCTCTGCAAGTGTGCCACTTGATTTGGTTGTGGCCAGGCAGGGATGGCCTTGACTCCTTTTGGTGGACCAGCTGCTGTCCGGCCTGATTCTGCCTCCTCCTCATGACGTAGTCTTCAGTCCAGACCCCCCCTAGGCCACCTTTGTAGGCATTCCAACTCCAGCTGGAGGGGCAGGGGCTTTAGCTTCGCTTGGTAGAGGGTGCAGTCACCCACCATGCACGGACCCCTCTATATGACCTCCCGCCTGCACTGGGGCACATACCTGTAACCCTGGCTCTCCTCCAGTGGGGATGGGTTGAGGCCAGCCTGGGATTTGTAGGACACTGTCTCAAACAAACAGACAGACAGACAAAGCACCCAAAACAAAACAAAAAAACAAAAGACAAGCCCACCACTGGAGTTGAGCCTCCCCCAGGGTCCTTTTAGTTAGTTAGTTATTTTTGTGTTGCTGGCGGTGCAGTGCCCCATGCACGCACCGCTGAGTCGGATCCCCAGCCCAGGAAGGCTGGCTGGCCTTAGTATGCCTGATGCCCAGAGGTGTTGCACACCTACCTGTGGTGGAAGTGAAAGTCATCGCGTAGTGCAGTCAGTGAAATCGCGTACCAGGATATAAAGGAGGACTGTTAAGAGGCAGCTTAGTGGTAGAGCTGCCTAGATTCACCTGGGGTGTGGCTCAGTGGTGGAGCCCCTGCCTAGAATCCCCCAGTGAGGGGCTGGGCTGTGGCTCAGTGGTAGAGCCCCTGCCTAGAATCCTCCAGTGAGGGGCTGGGGTGTGGCTCAGTGGTAGAGCACCTGCCTAGAATCCTCCAGTGAGGGGCTGGGGTGTGGCTCCGTGGTAGAGCATCTGCCTAGAATCCTCCAGTGAGGGGCTGGGGTGTGGCTCAGTGGTAGAGCCCCTGCCCAGAATCCCCCAGTGAGGGGCTGGGGTGTGGCTCAGTGGTAGAGCCCCTGCCTAGAATCCCCCAGTGAGGGGCTGGGGTGTGGCTCAGTGGTAGAGCCCCTGCCTAGAATCCCCCAGTGAGGGGCTGGGGTGTGGCTCAGTGGTGGAGCCCCTGCCTAGAATCCCCCAGTGAGGGGCTGGGGTGTGGCTCAGTGGTGGAGCCCCTGCCCAGAATCCCCCAGGGAGGGGCTGGGCTGTGGCTCAGAGGCTCACATACCCTTTCTAAGGATTTTACACATTTCTCAGCAGGAGGTAGTTGAGGTTCTGAACCTGTAATCCTTTGACAAGAAGCTGCTTCATCTGCTGTGCTAGGACTGAGGCTTATGTGTTTATTTTCTTTAATGACTTTTTTTTTTTTT
>REGO01000062.1:2062589-2142132 GCA_010120015.1 Rhombomys opimus
AGGTTGTGACTGTGTGAGGTTGTGACTGTGTGAGGTTGTGACTGTGGAAGGTTGTGACTGTGTGAGGTTGTGACTGTGTGAGGTTGTGACTGTGGGAGGTTGTGACTGTGTGAGGTCGTGACTGTGTGAGGTCGTGACTGTGGAAGGTTGTGACCGTGGAAGGTTGTGACCGTGTGAGGTCGTGACCGTGTGAGGTCGTGACCGTGTGAGGTTGTGACTGTGTGAGGTTGTGACTCTGTGAGGTCGTGACTGTGTGAGGTCGTGACTGTGTGAGGTTGTGACTGTGGAAGGTTGTGACGCTGTGTCCACCCCTTCCTCTACTTTTTGGTGGTGCCGGGGACCAAACTGATGCAACTGAGAAACTTTAAAGAAGGAAAGAAGGCAGAGGAGAAAGAGAAGAACTGAAAACCAGGCGGAGGGCCTGGAGAGGCCGCTAGAGCGCCTGCTGCTCTCGCAGAGGAGCTCCGTGCCAATCCCAGCACCTAAACGAGAGCTCACAGGCATCTGTAACTCCAGTGCCTCGGGATCTGAGTCTGTCCCTGGCTTCTGCAGACACTGCATGCGGACAGCACATACACATACAAGCAAAACGTCTGTACGTGTACACACACACACACACACACACACACACCCACCACGAAATGGTGTATGATGATAGGATATTCTCAGACATGTTCTTGAGGATTAAATGATGGAAATAAAGCATTCCACACTGGGCCCAATATGTAATAGGGAACTAGTGAATGTTTTTATTTTTAATTAATTTATTTTTGGTTTTTCGAGACAGGGTTTCTCTGTGTAGCCCTGGCTGTCCTAGACTCGCTTTGTAGACCAGGCTGGCCTTGAACTCACAGGGATCTTGAGTGCCGGGATCATAGGCGTGCGCCCCCACTGCGCCAGGCTGTGTTGAGGCCAGTTTTATTGCTATGTAATAAAGTTGTCAGTTTTGTTCCCGGAATCAATGATGTAATAAAATGAACTTCTATTTTCTGGAGTGTTTGTCTGGACTCGCTCCTCCCACTGTGTGGATACAGTTTATATCTGGCATATCTGTTGCCCCGCCCAATTGTCCTTGCCTTTTCTGGAAGACTCCAGCACTGGCTTGGTCCCTCTTCCCTCACCTGGCTGTTGTTGTTCCTTGATTTCGGTGACTTCCTGTTTCGAGGGTCACGTCCGCCTGTTCGTAGAGCGTGTTCAGCGGTAGCTTTCTGAGGAAGGGTGTGCTGGGGACAGATCTGAGGCCAAGTGTCTGGAGAGTGCTTCTCTTTTTACCGTGACGTGCGAGTGGGTGGCGGTTTTACTGCGCTCCAGCGTCCCTGTCCCTGCGCTGCTTTGGAAGGTCGAGGTGCTGTGCCCGCCCCTCCCCCGCTGTTTGGTGGTGCTGGGGACCACAACTTAGTATTACTGTTGTTCAGCTTGTGGGTGGTTACACACTTCCTTTTATCCACTCACGGTTTCATTCCTGTACATAATGGATTCCAGTCCCTCTCTCATTGCCGCCTTTTGAAACTCCTAGGTTCCTCTTCCTCCTAGGTTCATGGCTTTTTTGTGAGTGACTCACTCAATTTAATAGTTTCTTTTTCTCTCCTTCCTTCCTTTCTTTTTTCTGTCTTTATGTCTTTCTTTCTTTCTTTCTGAGGCAGTGTTTCTCTGCATAGCCCTGGCTGTCCTTCAACAACGCTGTACATCAGGCTGGTCGTAAACTCAGGAGAGATCTGCCCGCCTCAGCCTCCCGAGTGCTGGCATCAAAGGTGTGCGCGACCACTGCCTGGCTAGAGTTTCTTTCTTGAGCTCGGGTGGCAGGTTACTCAGAGACGCACGAGCAACTTCACCAGAGGCCATACCGCTGAAGAAAATGACAGGCCACCTCCCAGTAACTGCCCAGGAGCCCACCGAATCTCACTATCTACACCAGGCTAGTCTCGAACTCACGGAGTGCTGGGATCGAAGGGCCATTCAGAATCTGGAGCTCTGTAGGCAGAGTCCCCCCCCCCCCCCCCCCCCCCGCTTGACAGCTCTTAGAGCGTCACGGTAGTGGCAGAGCGGCCATGAGGACACGGGGCGGCTTGGCCTCTTAGCTGTGAGGGATGGACGTTTTGTCTAACTGCCCTCCGTTTCCCTCTGCTGAAATGGCTGTTAATAGTCGTTTTTTCCATGGCTGTGTGGAGGCTAAATGCATCTAGGCGCAGAAGCACCTAGAGCGAAGGAGGCCCGAGCTGCGATTAGGGATTCCCTTCCCGTTCTAGTTGTCTTGGGATTCTGTGCAGAGGTGTCCGCTGTGGCCTCCTTTTGTGTTTGCCGCGCTGGGTGCCTGTCAATCTCGGGCTTCAGCCCTTCCAGTCTGAAATTGTTTTTGAGCTTCTATTTTTATTCATATTTGATCATTTCCTGTCCACCATTCTCTCTTTGTGCAAGTAGTGAGATATGTTGAGGCCCCTGCACTGATACACATTTTCTGCATCTTGTCTTTTCTTTCTTTTTTCTGAGAGGGCCCTCCATGCATATGGAACTCGTGATGGTAAACCAGATGGCCTCAAACTCACAGAGGTCCACCTGGGTCTGCCACCTGAGTGCTGGGGTCGGAGGTGTGTGCCGCCAGGTCCAGCTTTGCCTGTGTGTGTGAGTGTGTGTGTGTGTGTGTGTGTGTGTGTGTGTGTGTGTGTGTTTTAGAGGACAGGTTTGAGTAGTTTTTCCCCCTTCCTCCTTTTGGTCCTGGGATCTAACTCACGTTGTCACTGAGCCATCCTACCTGGCCACACCTACTTTGCTTTGTGTCTACCTTTCTGTTTCCCAATCTCCCTAGATGTCTTCAGTGGAATATTCTCACCCTTAACTGCAGTTTTTAAAGTTGTCTCATTCATATATAGAATATATGTAAAGAATATATACATGTATCATGTAGCCCAGGCTGGCCCTTATTACATAGGTGAGGGCGGCCTTCAACTTACAATCTTCCCGTCTCCACCTCCATGATCTCCAGACTTGCAGGTGTGCGCTACCGCAGCCAGCTCTGGGGATGGAACTCAGGGCTTCCTGAATGTCAGGCAAGCAGCCTAGCAGCCGAGTCACACCCCAGCCTCTTACTGTTCTTATTTTTATTGCTGGTAAAGCATCTTGTTCTTTCATGGCTGTGTTAGTTCTCGTGACCTGGATGGTTAAAAGGCTGCGTTTCTGTTAGTTTTCTTTTTCCGTGTTTTCTCTCTCTCTCTCCTCTGAGTCCTTGGTCCTCTCTTGTCTTCCGGTTGGAGAAGTGTAGTTATCTGTCTCAGAAATCTCAGGGCAGTTTAAGAAGGGAAACTGACGCACCTGGGAGGTAGAAACAGGAAGATCAGGAAGGAATTCGAGACTAGCCTTAGGTCCCAAGTGAGTTTGGGGTGTAGAGTGGGCTACGTGGGAAAATGTCTGAAAAAACTGGACAGGTTAGAACCCTTGCGGCTTAGACATGAGGACCTGAGTTCAGATCCCAACATCTACCAGAAAAGCTGGGCAGAGCTGTGTGTGTGTGTGTGTGTGTGTGTGTGTGTGTGTGTATGTGTGTGTATGTGTGTGTGCGCGTGCGAGCGTGTTTCCTGTAGGTGCAGTGCTTTGGGCCATGGAGACAGGAGGATTGCTGGGGTTTACTGGCCTCCCGCCTACCCCCAGGTTAAGTGAGGGAGTTGGAGAGTGAGAGGAGACACACAATCCATGTTATCTCTATAGAAAGATACTCTTTTCCTCTGATTTTTTTTTGAGACAGCTGTTCCTATGTGGCTGACCTTGAGGGTCTCTCCCTCCGCTTCAGTCTTCTCTACAAGTGGCTGGCTCTGAGTTCCGGCATATCTGCTGCAGGCTTTTGATACTTTTGATACTTTTTTTCTCTTTGGCCTTGTACGATTCATAAGAGAGAGTACTCCAGCAGCTTAGGTGCCTGGGTTTCCGCCTGGTTTTGCCTCTGCCTAAACCCAGCCCTGACGAGTCCTGTTCTTTGAAGAGTTAATTCACTAATTTAAAGTAAACCATTGTTATTATTCGAGAGAAGGTCTCTTTGTGGTACAGGTCTTGTGGTATAGCTCTCTGTAGGTGAGGCTGCCCTTGATCTTCCTGCCTTCACCTGGCACTCTAGCCTCAGCCTCAGGGATTACAGACGTCCCCCAACCCCAAAGAACTCTAGCCTTTTAAAGCTTCATCTTCTTCAGCAAAGGGGTTTGTGGGAGACTCCAGGTCTTCCCTGGTGAAAACAGCCCCCAGGTATGGCAGACAGTTGTAGGATGGCTTGGCTGCAGGATGCTGTGTTCCATTCATAGCACTGCAAACAAAACAGAACAAAGGCTAACAAAATCAGCTGTGGTCTTAAGCCGTCCCCTGCCCCCTGGGTATTAAGATACCGTGGGTGGGGGTGGGGATTGGGGAACTAGGGGTGTGGCTCTAAATTGGGAGGACCAGAGATATTCTAATTTGATTGTCTGTGGCCTCCCAATTCCTTGGGAATCCGCCCGCCTCAGCTGTCCAAGTGCTGGATTAGGGGAGGGGCAGGAGCCATCACACCTGGCTAGTTTGTTTGTTTGTTTGTTTGTTTGCTTTTCTTTGTTTTGTTTGGTGCTGGGGACGGAAGCCCGGGCTTCTTGTATGCTAAATCTGCAGTCCCCCGCTGAGCCATATCCTGGCACAGCGAGCACTCTCTTTCTCTCTCTCTGTGATGCACGCTGCAGCATTCATGGTGTAGATGTCAGAGGGCAACTGGGGCGTAGACATTTGCTTCTCTCTCTCCTTTCTGTGGGTCCTAGGGATCAAACTCAGATCATAAAGCTCGGCAGCAAGCCTCACCTACTGAGCCATCTTGTCAACCCATAGAAGGATCCCCCCTCCCCCCGCCCAAGACAGGGTTTCTCTGTGTAGCCTCAGCTGTCCTGGACTCTCTTTGTATACCAGGTTAGCCTTGAACTCACTGAGATCTGCCTACCTCTGCCTCTTGCTGGGCTTGCAGGCGTGTGCCACCGCAAGCTAGAAGGAATTCCTGACTATAAAATTGTTCTACGGCTTCAGGCTTCAAGGGTCCAGCTCCTACCTCATTTCCCGCTGGTTAAAGCCTCATTCTGGACTCTTCCCTTTGCCCAAGCCGTTCCTGGAACTTTCTTTATCCCAAAGTCCTCCACTCCTCAGGCCAGAGTGGTCCTTGGGGGAATAAATTCTTGCCATCAGGAAGTCCCTGTGTAATTGCTGGAGTGTGACCTGTGTGGAGCCCCGGGGGCCCACACTGAGTGTTCCTGTTCGCATATCACTGGCTAAACTGGTCTTGACCTCTCTTTTTATTTAAACCTTAAGCGTCTACTCTGGGAGGAAGACGTCTGGGTCTGGTGGGGACAAAGCTAGGGCTGTGCCTCGGGTGGAGGAAACTGGGAGGGGCTTTATCTTCCAGGGACCAGCCCTTAGGCCCTCCTCTTTAGGGTGTGGCTGGTTTTTAAGGCTGTCTTTTGCCTTAGCACCGTTCTTTCAGCTACCTCTGCTGCTGGCATGGGAGCCCACAGGTGGCAGCCACAGGTCCCTCAGCCGCTGCACCCAGAGAGTGCCACCCGGGCTGCCCTGTCACCTGGTGAGTGTCGGAACGTCCTGGGCTGGACGTTATAGGGCCTTGGCTTCTTAGTGCTTAGTGTCTAATGGGAGTGGGAAGGTACAGAGAGGTTGGGTTGTCTGCCCAGGGTCAAACAGCTAGCGCAGCCTCCAGAAGCCAGGCTTTAGCTGTCCGCCGGGAGGCTGGGGGGGATGGTGAGAGGGATTTTTCTTACTGGAGTTGCTTTTTAAAAAAACACTACTTTTATTTACTTGTGCACCCTGGCACACATGGAGGTCAGAGGACAGGAGTCAGGAGTCAGCCCTCTCCTTCGTCCCTGTGGATTCCTGGGATCGAACTCGGCTCATCAGGTTTGGCTGCGAGCCCTTCACCCGCTGAGCCATCTCCACAGCAGATTTTGGATTAGGGGCTTGGATTTGCTCGGGAGGTGTCCTGCTGACCGAAAACACTAAACCAGAACAAAACTGTATTATGTATGTGAATGAGCGAGCCCGCCGCGCCTTTCGAGTGGAGCCGGTTCTTTCATTTCACTGTGGGATCATCTCCGGCTTGAACTCTGGTCGCCAGGCTTGCTCGGCACCTCTACCCGCCGAACCACCTCACTCCTGCTAGACTTGCTCTTGCTCATTTACTTGCCTTGCTTTTTGTGGATTATACTCGCGACAGCGGTCATGGGAATCAATCAAATTGTAAAGCACCCCAGGATTCTGCTCAGGTTAGTTGTTGGCCCCATGCACCCCATTTGTGCCCCTCCCTTTGTCTTCATTCCTGCAGCCATCGTCCCCTCTCCAGCTCAGAGTCCACACCTCTTGATTCTTTTTAAAAAAATAACTTAATTGTATGTGCATTAGTGTGAAGGTGTCAGATCCCTTAGAATTGTTACAGTTGTGAGCTGCTGTATGGGTGCTGGGAATTGAACTCTGGTCCTTTGGAAGGGCAGACAGTGCTCTTAACCACTGAGCCATCTCTCCAGCCCCTACAATTCTGGTTTTATTCTGCCACAGGGGCTCGGTTGTCTAGACTGGCCTTGAACTTAACCTACAGCCCAGGCTTTGAACCTGTGATCCTCCTGCTTCAGCTTCCCAGGTGCTGGGGTTGTGTTTTATCCTCTCCCTGCTTCCCTCCCTGGTTTCATTTCTAAGTGCTCAGCTCCGTGCGTCCGTCCTGGAAAGCCAGCCTTGTTCCCTGGCCTCTTCCTTCCTCCCACCGCACCCCAGGACCTTCGCTTCAGCTGATGGTTCTAGATTCCTCACCACCGTGTGCATCCCACAGCATTTGCCTTTTTGTTTGAACAGGACGACACACTTTTCTTTCTTTCTTAAGGCAGAATAATATTCCACCGACTAGGCGTGCCACAGATTTCTTTCCCCACTGACCCACTGAAGGATTCCTGGGCTGTTTGTGAACACTGCTGCAGTGCACTGGGCGTGCAGATAACTTCAGCTTCCTCCCAGGGGCTAGCATTGCAGGACTGCGTCTCCAAGCCTGGCTTACGTTTTCCCCCTCTATGAGATAGCTCAGGTTAGCCTTGAATTGGTTATGTAGTCAAAGATGATCCTGTGAACTGATCCTGCCCCCACCTCCCAAGTGCTGGGATCACAGCTGTGTCTAGCATAGTCTGTTTTGAGGGGGGGTTTTTTTTTTTTTTGAGACAGGCTTGGTATGGAGCACGAGCTGCCATGTCTGTGGCTACAGGTGAGCCGCTGCTGGGGCTTGAAGAGTGTGCTTTTAGGAGTCCACGCCTGCTTGCTTCCTAATCTGTGGAAAGGACTGGAGCGCTGTGGCTGTGGCTGGCTCCCTCTGGGAGCAGCACGGGCAGGACAAGTAGACAGGGTGTGAGGCGGTGAACAGTCTGGCTACTTCACAAGCTGGGGCTGCTTGGGGGAGGGGTGGGCCTCGTCCTGTGTGTCACTGTATGAGTCCTTTCCGCAGTCTGATGGAGAACAGATTCCCAGCTGCCGAGCAAGGGCCCTTAGGTGCGGAGTCCCAGGGGTAGCGCCGAGAAGCCCTTTTTTCTTCCAGTGGATGGCTTCCAGGATGCCCACGGCAGGCCTGAGACCCCAGGACTGCAGGCAGCACCGATCTGAATCTGGCCTGTGGACTTTCAGTTTTTCTGTTTGAGACAGGGTTTCTCTGTGTAATCCTGGCTGTCCTGGAGCTTGTTCTGTAGATTAGGCTGGCCTCAAATTCACAGAGATCATCCTTCCTCTGCTTCCCAAGTGCTTGGGACTAAAGGGGTGTACCACCACTGACCGGCTGTCACAAGCACACTTTAATACAAGTACCGTGACTGTGGGTTCTCATAAAATACCTATTGTCTGTCTGTCTGGTCTGCCTGTCTGTCTCATCTGTCTCTTCAAGATGGGCTTACTTTATATCCCAAGCTGCCATCGAGTTGCATTCACCCCTCTCTTTTTGAGATGGTTTCATGGTGCCCAGGCTAGCCCGGAACATGCTAGCTATGTAGTCATTGCTAACCTCAAACTTCTGACCTTCCCTCCTCCGGCTTTGAAGGGTGGGCCTTCCAGGCGTGAGCCACTGGACTCTTCACACCCCATTCGCTTGGGAATGCTGTGAGACTGTTTGTTTGACAAGGGCTCGGGACAGTGCAGCATTGAGCAGGGAACACTGGAGGGGCGCCCAGGACGAATGAGTTAAGGGCGTCCTATTCGGCTTCGATGCCTTGGACAGAGAGATAGATCGAAAGGGAGCAAGCAAGGTTCCTCAGGCACTTCAGAGTGGCATGGGGTTTAAAATTTAGCCCGTTGTCTCTCGCTGGAATTTTAAGTGCCCCTTCTGGATTGTGGTTAGCATCACAAGTAGGGTCAGCTTCAGGCGTCCTCATGCTGTCACCTGTAACCCAGGCAGGATGTCACTGTCTCCTGCAGTGTGAGGACTGCACCCCAAGCCCCACAGACAGTGAGTGCCCCTTACCACCTATTGGGATAAGGAAGTTCGGTGTCTGGGTTTCTCCCGCCGCTCCCTGGTGCCGGGGCAAGCTGCAGCATCTTGGCTTTCTCCTTCATGACTGGGTGCAGCCTGACTAACTCCTTCCGTGATGGGGTTACAGGAGCCGGTGAGGTATGCGCTTGGCACACAGCCCGCTGTGTAGGAAAGCGACTCAGGAAAGCTGGGAGTTTTATGAATGTCATTAAATCTTTGCACAAGGAGCAGAGACACCCAATCGGGAGCCCTTCCTGACTTTGAGCTGGTGGCCCCTGCTAACCTCCAACTTCTGAAGTCCTGTTTCTCTCGTGAAGTGCTGGGGCTGGAGCCCAGGGCTTCTTGCATAGTGTTCAGATGCTCTACAGAGTCAGGCTAGCTCATGTACTTTTGATTGGTTTTTTCCCATTTTTTTTCTTTTTTGTGTGTGTTTTTGAGACAGGGTTTCTCTGTGTGGCCTGGGCTGTTCTGGAACTTGCTTTGTAGACCAGGCTGGCCTCACATTCACAGAGATCCCCTCAACTCTGTCTCTGGGATTACAGGCATGTACCTAACTTCTTTCTTTCTTCTCTCTCTCTCTCTCTCTCTCTCTCTCTTTCTTTCTTTTTTGTTTAAAGTGTGTATGTGTGTGAATAGGTGTACTCTGTGTGTTCACATAAACATGTATATGGAAGCTGGAGAACAGCTTTGGAGGGGTCATTCCTCAGGAAGCTACTCATTTTCTTTGAGGCAGGGTTTCTCAGTGGTGTAGAGGAGGCTAGACTGAACTTGCCCCAGGATCCACCTGTCTCTACTTCCTTAGCCTTGGGGTGATATGGGCGTGTCTCCCACATCTGACTTTTTGTGTTTTTGTTTGTTTGTTTTGAGATAGGGTTTCCCTGTGTAGCCCTGGCTGTCTAAGAACTCACTCTGTAGACCAGGCTGGCCTCGAACTCAAGAGGTTCCCCTGCCTCTGCCTCTCAGTGCGGGGATTAAAGGTGTGAACTCAAGTCTTTAATTTCTTAATTTGGAAAATATTCCAGGGCTGGGAGTTTTGATTCCACTTTGAATGTTACGATTTCGGGGGTTAAGCAGGTTCGGGCTAGTGCTTGAATGGGATCAGCACCTGGGCTTTTGTTTTTGGCAGAACTGACAGTTACAAGTGTGGGGGCCTGATTGAAAAAAAAACAGAAGAGGCATGTGGCCCCTGCCCATAGTCCAGGTCCTGGGGCTGCTGAGAGGGCAGGGTCCCTGGGGCTGGTTGCTTAGCCAGTAAAATCAGAGCCCCAAGTCCAGCTTCTTTTTTTCTTTTTTGTCACTTAACATACATGTCACATGTAACGTACACTTCCATGATGCTTAGTGCGTTAATGAGCACTTGGGTCTCCTGAGGAAGGGTGAACACCCTCAGATCCCGCCCGACCTTGGAGGAGTCTCTTAGCCAGCCGTTTGTGACAGCAGCTGGGGCTGCTCCCTGTGGCACCGGGAGTTCAAATCATTTCACAGGTTGAAGCTTCTTGAATCTTACTTCAGCGTGGAGGGAGAGGATGATCAAAGCGTTACGCATTTCACATACGTAACGGTCAGGGTAGCCTGGGCTACATAGTGAGACTTTGCCTAAAGAGACCATGGAGATGGCCCAGCAGGTAAAACTGCTTGTTGTGCAGGCGGGAGTTCAAATCTTAGCGCCTACATTAACACTGGGTGTGGCCAGGCTGTTAGAGGGGACGAGAGGGGCCCTGGAGCCCGATGCTTATCAGTGTAGAGCCAGGCCCGCTAGCCATGCTGTCTGAGGGAATAAGGTGGAGGAGGCAGGCTTCCCACATCCTCCCGACTTCTGCGTACGCACGTAGACACGTGTGTGCGTATGCACATAGGTGTGCACATGCTCGCACAATCAGAGTGAGCCTGGGAGCTAGGACGTGGCCCCTGCTACCTCCAGGAATCACACTTTGTCCCAGTTCTTCCCTGTGGACACGGACAATCCGCCCCCTCAGTGTCTAGCCAGGAAAAGCCTTTCGGCCTAGAACATGGCTGAATTAAGTCTAAATGAATTGAGATTTAATAAGATAAAGCCTACAGTTCCTCAGTCTCCACAGCCCCGTTTCTGATGCTCAGGAGTGACACGTGGTCACTGACTACCATGTCCCACAGCGTGGAGTGTCTGCCGGCCCTGGTCTCCTCTGTGGTGTGTGTTGGTATCTACTCAGTCCTGAACCTGACACACACAGCTATGCTTGTGGCTTTGTTGAGGATGTCAGACAGGGCAATGATGCTGGTGGTCCTGGTGTGACTGCGCTGTAGGAGCTATTTTGTACCATGAATGGAACCCAGGGCCTTGATCTTGCTATGTGGGTACTCTACCACTGAGCCACACCCCAGCCCCTCACTGGGGGATTCTAGGCAGGTGCTCTACCACTGAGCCACACCCCAGCCCCTCACTGGAAGATTCTAGGTAGTTTCTCTTGCTGAACCACCCTTCCCAGCTCTTTCCACTTTTTATTGAGACAATCCTGAGTTGCCCTGACTAGTGTCCTCCATCTCCAGTCCAGAGTGGTTTTGAACTTTCCATTCTCCTGCCTCAGCCTCTTGAGTAGCTCTACTGGCTGTCCAATGCCACCACTCACGGTGATGTGCCTGCTTCAGGATTGCAGCTCTGTGAGCAGAGAGAGAGCAGCAGCCTGGTCCTCGGCATCCCCTGCCTTCCCCACCCCCAGTCTGGGAGGAGCTACTTGGGGCTCCTGGTGGTGATGGGGGAGCCGTTGGTGGCATCCGGGGCCCCAGCGCTTCTCAGGATTGGGGTACTGCCTGCTGGGTTTCATAAGCCCAGGCAGGGGCAGGCCTGCACCCTGTACTTCCGCACAGCCCCGGCAGGAAGAGCTGGTGGCTGATGCAAGCCTTTGCGCAAACCCCTGGCTACTGGCTTCCGGAGCCTTCTACCCGCCGTCTGCCACATCAAGGAGGAAGCCTAGGGCTTGGCAGGGCCCCGAGGCCCTACTTCCCCAGGCTTGGGCTACATGGACATGCTGACTGTCCGAAAGGGCCCTTGGGCCGAAGGAGCTGGCGCTGGACTCTGGTGAGGGATGGCGGCTGGACATAGGCAGGTGGGCAGAGGGTGTGTGCGCTCTCTAGCTAGTCAATGAAGAAGTCAGTGAAGAAGTCCTGCCTTTCCTGTCTCTGTCTCCATGTGGTGCTCAAAGGCCATGGGGTTATATTTTGGGATCCCACCCCGTGGGGAGGTGTGGTCAGTGGGCTTACATGGTGGGGGGCTTTGGACACCCGGAAACTGGACCTTGTTTGGATGTGGGAGGAGTCTGTGAGTTGCCAGTGGCTAAGAAGGGGGTGGAGGGAGTTGCCATCTGAGCCACACACATCCGTCTGTCCGCAGACAGTGCCCACCTCTCAGGGACGGGGTGGGGGGACCCTTGGGAGCTTACTCAGCTCTCCCGGACACCGGCCAGGGTGGACACCTGGTGGGTGCTTGGTTAGAGTGCTGGGCCCAGCTGTGTGGTCAGGGCTCTGCACCCTCTCCTGCAGGTACCCTGGGGAGAGTTTGAATCGCCCACTGGACGTCTGGCCTATTTACTATTATTGTCTGTTAAATAATTCTTGCCTCCTACCTTGTTTTTGTTTTGCAAATAGTACTTTTTTTCCTTCTTTTGTGCTGAAGTTTGAACCTAGGTCCTCTTGTATAATAGACAAGCAGTCTCCATTACATCCCCAGATGGAGGTTGGGAGTTTTTCTTAGACAAAGTCTCATCCTATAACCCAGACTACCTGGAGCTTATTTTGTAGCCCAGGCTGGTTCAGAACTTGCAATTTTGGCCTCAGCTCCCAAGGGCTGGTATTACGGCTGTGTGTCACCACTCCTGACTAGCTGTTTCACTTTGTGATCCAATCCACACATCCCGCCTCCCAGGTTGGGCTCAGATGACCTGCTGGGTGTGCAGGGGCCTCCGCTCCCCCATCAGGTCCAGGGGCACATGCAGACACTGGACACCGAGAGGCCCTTGCAAATCCTGGGTGACTGTGGTGTCCTTGGGGGTGTCAGGCTCTGAAGGATGTGCTGTGCTGAGCTCAGACCATGAGCTCCTCCTCCTCCAGTGACCATTTCTTACTCAGTGGCCCTGGGCGGTCCTTGGGGACCCCCCATCCTCATTCCTGACTGGTTTCTATCTGCAGCCAGGGTGGTAAACCATTCTCCGGGGGTGCTGAGAAGTCTGGCTGCCTTCCGTGGTCACTGTGGTGACTGGGACCATAGGGTTTGGCCGTGGACCGAGGATGCCTTTTGAGCTCTCTGGGACCGAAGCCTATTTGCCGTGGGGTGGGGGTGGCACCTTGGGACAGTGGTCCAGGTGGCACAGCCTGCTTTGCCACCTGCCTGACAGGGACCCCCCTCCCTTTTCTCTGCAGGCGAGGCCTTCTTGGGCAGCTTTGTGGCCAGCGGGATGGGGCCCTCGGCCTCGTCTCAGGGGAGCCCGGTTTCCCTGCCCTCTGACCTCTCCTTCCGCTCCCCCACCCCCAGCAACCTGCCTATGGTGCAGCTGTGGGCTGCCCACGCCCAGGAAGGTAAGGAGTGGGCCAGATGGGAGGGGCTGAGGGCTGCTGGGCCGCTGTCTCCTCTGTGACGGCAGTTTTATGTCCCCAACACC
Organism: Rhombomys opimus; assembly: GCA_010120015.1. Taxonomy (NCBI): domain Eukaryota; kingdom Metazoa; phylum Chordata; class Mammalia; order Rodentia; family Muridae; genus Rhombomys; species Rhombomys opimus. Next base: position 2,075,712 of record REGO01000062.1, read on the forward strand.
ATTTCCAACCTTTCTCTCCATGGCCTTCTGTTTCCCCTCTAGTGCTAAGTGCTTATTTGGTTACCACAGGGCCTTTGCACGAGCATTTGTGTCTCTGCGTGCAGCCTCTCACCCCAGCCCCCTGGCTCCTCCTTCCAGGGCTGCTCCTGCAGCCGCTTCTGTCCCCACTGCTCTCTGGTAGGAGACAAAAGGTTTGCCAATGTGACTATCAGAGTGTGGTGTGCGCGGTGATGGCAAGGACTGGTGTGTATTCAGCGGAACACCCCCACACTTACACACCTTTTACACACACACACAACTGTTGTGAGGCGCCTCTGGCCTGGATACTCTGGGCTCTTCTTTTTTTTTTTTTTGGCAGTACTGAGGATTGAATGAACCTAAGGCCCCGTGATTGGGAGGCGTGCTCCCTGCACCGCTGTCTCTGGATTTGGGGTATCGCTTGGTTGAGGTTAGGGTCCCCTTATGTCTTGGCAGACCCTGTGGGCTCACCTAGAATCCAGGACATTGTAGTTCTGGGAGGCCCCTGTTGCCTGCTTTTGGCTGTGGGCCATTCCCTCCTTCCCGGGTTGGAGACAATGGCTGCCAGCAGCATGGGGTTGTGGGCCGCTGCATCTTCCCAGCTGTAGCTGAGGGTGTCTCTGTCAGGCGTGACAGTGCGCTCTTTCCTGAACAGAGGTCACTAAAGCCATTGGGCATCTCTTCCGACAAGCTGTGGCTCTTCTGGGTGTTTGCTGTGGGCTGGGATTCTCCCTAAGCCCCACCTCCCCCTGAGCTCAGCCCTCCTGAGTGTGAGCAGGGCCTGGAATAGCACAGGCTACCTCTACTGTCTCAGCAGCCCATTCCTCAGGCCTTCCCGAGATGCTGACAGCTATACCACTGACATGACCTGGTCCCAGGGCTGTGTTCTTCAGCCCTCTCAATCTCTGCAGCAGTCTGGGAAAGGGGCTGGGATCTCACCAGAGTATCTTCACGAGGGACCCGCAGAGGATCCACTGCCTGTGGCTGTGTTCAACTGTGTCGTTCGTGGGCTGGGCATCGCTGGCTGGCCCAGAATTCTCTGTGTCGACCAGAATGACCTTTGCAGCAATCCTCCTGCCTCTACTTCTCCAATACTGGGGTTACATGTGTGAAGCCTCCACTCTGGACAACCCCCTTTTATATATTTTTCTTTTTCTTATTTATTTATGTACTTATTAATCCACTTACTATTTATTTATTTAAAGGTAAAGGGCCTTACTGTATAGCTCAGGCTGGCCCTGAACTCACAGAGAATCACCGGCCGCTGGCTCTGGAGTGCTAGAGTTAAAGGCATTTGCCACGATAGCTGGTCTTAGTTTTAACTTTGTGGCAGGTTCTAAGTTGCCCAAGGGAGCCTTGAACCGCCCTCAGGTAGTTTCTTAGGTAGTCAGGATTACTGGCCTATACCCCTAGAGCGCAGCCTGTGTGGTGGCTGAGGGGTGTGGGAAATCCCTTTCTCTCTCTCTTTGTCTTTCGAGACAGGGTTTCTCTGTGTAGCCCTGGCTGTAGGTGCTAGGAAATCAGATTCAGGGTTTCATGCGTGTCCGGCAGGCATCCAGAGTACCACCCATAGTCCTGTCTGGTGGAGAAAAAGACGTCAGCCCTTAGGGCCAGGGACAAGCCTGGGATCCCTGACCTTAGCCAGACCTTAAACTAGGGCCGGGGACACTGTTCCTGTTGCCCTCCTGTAGAACCCCAGATCCAGACATAAGAAGCCTTGCCTGGCCTCTGGTGTCCGTCCCTGGTGTCCTACTTTCATTTCCTGTTTGCCTTAGTTATGCATGCTTGTGTCGCCTGTGGCCACCCTTTCTGAAATCATGCCCTTTTCCCTACGGGCCTCGCTGTAGGAGCCCATTCTGGGAACATAAGAGGCCCTCCGTGCAGCTGGCGAGGCCTGGCTTCTGCTCCCAGAGAAGGCAAGCAATCAGTTCTGAGGCACACAGCAGAGGAGGCCCATGAAGACCACTCACCCAGGGTCTGTGCTGTAGGGTCCGGCGACTTCGGGTCAAAGCCAGGTTTGGCTGCAGTTTTGGTCTCTTAGACAGTGGTCCACTCCGAGTCTGTTACTCGTTTTGTTTTGCTTTGTTTTTAATCTGTAAAATGAGATGATAAGAGTGTGTGGTCTTCTCTGCGTTGCTTTTGAGGTTTAAATGAGAATAATGGCTTCCGGGTCCACTCCTGTTTGGGTCTGTTCTGACTTTGATCCTGATGTATTTGAACTTGTATCCAAGCCTTTGTGGGTTTCCTGGGCCTCAAGGAAGGCTTGAAGTGGCAGGGCTTTGGGGAGGGACAATTATCACCATGTGAACTAGTGTTAACCAATCAGCTTCTTGTGCCAGGGGACTGACAGGCCCTTGTGGCTCTCTCCAAGGAAAAGAAAATGCTAGAAGGACGTTCCCTGTGGGAAGCATGGCTAGTGTAGACATCTCTGTCTTCTCTCCCCAGGCTTCTCCCACCTGCCCAGCGGGCTGTATCCATCCTACCTCCACCTGAGCCACCTGGAGCCCCCCAGCAGCGGGAGCCCCCTCCTCAGCCAGCTGGGTCAGCCCAGCATCTTCGATACCCAGAAAGGTGAGGGGGCAGGGAGGGGTGGCACCGTTGCTAGGCAGGGAGGGGGTGGCCGAGTGATTCCCTGGGGGTTTCTGTGGGGGTCCTCTGCGGGATTCCAGGCATCTCCCACGTTGTTTTTAATCTCTCTTTTGGAGGGTCCCTAGGATGGAGCCCAGGGCCTTGCAGCTGCTGAGAAGAGGCTCCACCATTGAGCCCCGCTCCTTTACCAGTATTTTTCTTCCTTCCTTCCTTCCTTCCTTCTTCCTTCTTTCCTTCTCTTTTGAGACAAGTTTCTTTGTATAGCCTTGGCTGTCCTGGATTCACTTTGTAGACCAGGCCGGCCTTGAACTCACAGAGATCCACCCGCCTCTGCCTCCCGAATGCTAGGACTACAGGTGTGCACCACCGCAGTTGGCTCAGTATTTCTTTCTTTCTTTTTTTATATATTGAGACAGGGTTTCTCTGTGTAGCCCTGGCTGTCCTGGAACTAGCTCTGTAGACCAGGCTGGCCTTGAACTCAGAGATCCACCTGTCTCAGCCTTCCAAGGGTTGGGATTATAGATATGCACCACCATACTGAACCTTCACCAGTATTTTCTTTCTTTCCCCCTTTTAGACCAATAATTGAATCTTCTCCCTTCCTCCCTCCTGTCCCTCTGTCCGTCTTGGGTGTGTGTAGATCAGAGGACAGTTTGGGGTGTTTCCCCCTCCCCCACCTGGCCTGGCAATCACTCTCAGGTCCCTGGCTTCACAGCTGTCCTTGTACCTAAGCCATCTTGCAGGTCTTTGCTTCCTTCCCTTCCCACCTCCGCTCTTTTCTCTCCTCTCCTCCTTTCCTTTCCTCCTTTCTCCCTGCCCCTTTTCTTTCTCTTGCTTCGTGTAGTCCACAGTGGCCTAGACATTGCTAGGTGGCTGAGGCTAGCCTTGGACTTGATATCCACCTGCTTTAATCTCCTGAATGCTGGGCCTCCAAGTGCCTTTTTGAGACTCAGTCCCAAAAGCCCCTCAGCTGGGTTACCCTCAGCCTTTTAATAAGCCCTGGATAGCTCCACGAACAGCCTTTGGCCTTTCTTCCTTTAGTGATGAGGAAACAGGCCCTGGGAGGATGAGATGGCTAAAACCAGGTTTCTGCTCATTTTCCAGCCATTCCTGGCTTCCTGGGAGGGACCAGGTCCCTGCCCATTCTCTCTCTGGGGGCCATACACCCTTGCGGGGGGGGGGGGGAGGCCTTCTTGGGGTTAGGTTAGGAGTGGGTAATGGTTCTGGTTCATTATGTCTGTTCCTCCCTAGATGGCTTCTACCTGCCCACACCGGGGACCCTGCACTCTCACACGCCCTCATCCAGAACCCCCAGCAGCGGCCACTCCTCAGGCGGTCCGGCCAAAGGCACCTCCCGGGAAGGTTCGGGGAAGGATCGCTCGGGCCGTGGTGGAGAACCTCCTCCGTTGTTCGGCAAGAAAGACCCTCGGGCGCGTGAGGAGGTGTCCGGGCCCCGTGGCGTGGTGGACTTGACCCAGGAGGCTCGAGCTGAGGGCCGCCAGGACCGGGGACCCTCACGGCTGGCCGAGCGCCTGTCGCCCTTTCTGGCAGAGGCCAAAGCCAAGGGTGCGCTGCAGCCGTCCGCCTTGAGCCTGTGCAACGGTGCGGTGGACGCGGGGCTGGTGGCCGAGCTGGGCCTCGGAGGTGCCAAGGAGGTAGTCAGGCAGGAGGAGAGTGCTCGGCTGCTGCGGCGGGCCGAGGCCCTGCTGCCCACGGCCAGGCCCTGTGGGTCCCCGCTGCCGCCACCGCCCCCTCCCCCGCCGCTGCCCCCCAAAGGCCCTCCCGCGCCCCCTTCCTCGACACCCGCCGGTGTCTACACCGTGTTCCGTGAGCCAGGCCGCGAGCAGCGCGTGGTGGCGCCCACCTTCGTGCCTTCTGTGGAGGCCTTTGATGAGCGCGTGGGACCCATCCAGATCGCGTCCCAGGCTCGAGACGCCCGGGCCAGGGAGCGGGAGCCGGGCCGCCCCGGAGTCCTGCAAGGCCTGCCTGGATCTCCACGCCTGGAGCGGCCGGAGGTCCTGCGGGAGAAGAGCTCGGTGATCCGCTCGCTCAAGCGGCCGCCGCCGTCCGACGGCCCTCCAGCAGCCCGCCCCTCCCGCTCCTCCCCGGACGCCCGCGCCTACCTGCCCCCCAAGGACCTGCTCAAGCCTGAGGCCGATCCCAGGCCTTGTGAGCGCGCGCCCCGAGGCCCGAGCGCCTCCGTAGCCCAGCAGGCGGCTAAGCTCTTCGGCCTGGAACCATCCCGACCACCTGGGCCGGAACACAAGTGGAAACCCTTTGAGCTGGGCAATTTCGCCACCACACAGATGGCTGTGCTGGCAGCCCAGCACCACCACGCCAGCCGAGCCGAAGAGGAAGCAGCTGTCGCCACAGCATCCAAAAAGGCCTACCTGGACCCCGGGGGCGCAGTGCCGAGGGCCCCGGCCACCTGCGGCAGGCCCGGGGCCGACCTCCACCCCGCGGCCCATGGACCCGGCGAGGCCTCCGCCATGCAGAGCCTCATCAAGTACAGCGGCAGCTTCGCTCGCGAGGCCGTGGCTGTGGGCCCTGGCGGCTGTGGGAAGAAGAACCCGTTTGGAGGCCTGGGCACCATGAAACCTGAACCAACGCCGACCTCTGCGGGTCCCCCCAGGGCCCAGGCCCGACTCACACACCCGGGGGTCCCCACAGCTGGAGGGGGCCGGCAGCTGAAGCGGGACCCAGAGAGACCCGAGAGTGCCAAGGCCTTTGGGCGGGAGGGCTCTGGTGCCCAGGGGGAAGCCGAAGTGAGACACCCACCTGTTGGCATTGCCGTGGCCGTGGCCCGGCAGAAGGACAGCGGGAGCAGCAGCCGGCTGGGGCCTGGGCCGGTCGACCAGGAACGCCCGTTGTCGCTGAACAATGTCAAAGGTAGGTGCTGGGTCCTGTTTGTTTCTGGTTTGGTTTTGTTGGTACTGGGATTTGAACCTACAGGGTCTCATACCCAAAACAGGAAGGTGCTCTGCCTTGAGCTACAGCCCACCCCTCTTTTTTTTTTTTTTTTTTTTTTGAGGGCCAGTCTTAGACCCCAGCTCACTCTGTGGCCAGAAATGATCTTGATCCCCTTGTCTCCACTGAGTGCCGTGACCACGGGCTCGAAGCGAGCAAGACCCACACCCCGAGCTCCATTTCTCCTCAGTGTGCTCAGACCTGAATGTGCTCTGTCGCCTAGATGGGTTTTGAACCTGAGATCTCTCTCCTCAGTCGTTGGGAATTGCCCCGGGCCCAGTCCCACGCTCACGTTTAGTCTTTGGGTGTGGATGTGGGTACAGGTGCGGTGTGCAGGTGTGGAGGTCAGAGGGCAGCCTGGGGGGTTGCTCTGCTGTCCGCTTTGTTGGAGACAGGCTCTCTCGTTGCATTTACTTATTTCTGTGTGTGTTTCGCACACACCTGTGTGAGCGTACCGCAGAGGACAGCTGTGAGAAATGGTTCCTCTTCCACCATGTAGGTTTTGGGGATGGAACCCAGGTCTTCAGGCGTGGCATCAGGCACCTTTACCTAAGCACTGAGCCACCTCGCTGGCCCGAGACAGTCTCTTGTTGGGGCTGCAGACACCAGCCTAGCTGGCCCAGGGCCTTCCACAGAATCTTCTTTCTCCACCTCCCTCTCGGCCCTAGGGTCTCTGGGGTTATAGAGCGCTGATATCCTGCTTTACATGCTTCTGTGGGATTCGAACTTAAGTCCGTGCACTTGCATTTTACTTTCTGAGCCATCTCCCCAGTCCCTAATTCTTTGTTTTTTTCAAGACAAGGTTTCTCTTTTGTAGCCCTAGTTGTCCTGGAACTTGCTCTGTAGATCAGGTAGTCTTGAAGTCACAGAGATCCACCTGCCTCTGCCTCTGCCTCTCTAGTGCTGGGATTCCACCACCTGGCCTAACCCCTACTTCTTAGGGTTCTGTGTGCCTCACTGTCTCTGACCTCTGGCTTCCCATTTTTTTGTGTTTTTTTTTTTGAGACAGGGTTTCTCTGTGTGGTCCTAGCTGTCCTGGACACACTTTGTAGACTCCGCTGGCCTTGAACTCAGAGCAGTCAGCCTGCTTCTGCCTCCCTGAGTGCTGGCATTACGGCATATGCCACCATGCCTGGTTAGCTGGTTTCCCACTTTTTTTATTTCTTCTTATTTTTTTAATTCAGGGTTTCACCCTAGCTCTGGTTAGCTTGGAACCTACTGTGTAGCCCAGGCTGGCTTTGAACTCACAGCAATGCACCTGCCTCTGCCTCTGGAATGCTGAGATGAAAGGCCCGCACCGGCACTCCCGGGTGGGTGCTTTCTTAGTCTTTTCTCCCAAGCCTCCCCTCCTTCCCCCTCCACCCCCCCTCCCAGTACTGCTCGCCCGTTCCCCACTTGCCTGTGTTGGCTGCTGTTGAGACCGTGATTGCTTTTCCCATTATCCATATAGACTTGCAGAGTGCAGGAGAGGAGAACGAAGAAAAAGACCATTGTTTTCCCAGCACCCCGAACGCTTTCCTGGCTCTCCCTGAATTCATTTCCCCATGCAATTTGCGTCTACCCGCCGAGTGGCTAGCGCCGCGCAGCCTTTTCCTCATGCGTTCTTCCCGTATCACAGTGTGCTGTTTCTCCGGAGAAGGCAGACTCTTTACAGGTCTCGTTTTTTTTTGTTTTTTTTTTTTACGGCCTTTAACATTCCATGGGGAGCACATGCCAGCAGGTTACTCTAGCTGGGTCCCCACTCCCTGGTGGGCATTTTAAGTCCCTGCCTGCTCTCTTTTGTGTCGAGAGCGCCGCGTGGAATACTTTCGCACGAGGCACCTGTGTGCCATGCCTGAGCCGCTTTGTTCTGTCCTGGAGATTCCTGGGAATATGCTGGCCCTGCACCTTCCGTTCTGAGTTCTCCAGTGGGGTAGGGCCGGGCATCGCTGTGTTGGTGTGAATGAGGGAGCGTTTGTGAATGACAGACGCCGCTCCCTGACAGGCGTTATTGGAGCCTTTATAACCGGAAAAAAAAAAAAAAAAATATGTGCATGCGTGTGAACGCAGGTCACGTGTGTGCTAGTGCCACAGAAGGGGCCATCATAGCCCTTTTATTTTTGGAGTCACCCCACCAAGCCCCCTGGCCTCTGCTGCTGCGTTTTAAAAAGATTATCATTATCAGGATGTGTGCACACACAGGTGTTTGGGTGTGAGTGTATAAATGTGCTTGCCATGCGCACTTATGGAGATCCGTGAGCAACTTCCTAAACTTGATTCTTCCTTCTACCCTGGGTTCAGGGGATCAAAGTCCGGTCATCAGGCTTGTATAGCAAATGATGTTATCTGCTGGGATGTTTTGGCTTAGCTTTTTTTTTTTTCCTTTTTTCTTTTGCCCTTTCCACTTTCTTTTCTGTTTATCTATTTACTTATTGTGTGTTTGTGTATGTGTGAATCTCTGGATGTGTGTGTGTGCCACATGCATGTTTTAAGGTCAGAGGACAGTCTTGGGTGTCAGTCCCGGCCCTCTGCCTTGTGTACACCAGGCTAGTTGGTTTGTGGGCTCTTGCGGGCTCTTGCTCCCTGATTCCCACCGCCTATCTCACTGCAGGGGCTCTGACGTGAGGTCAGAGTGTTACGGGGATCCGAACTTCTGTCCTCACATTTGCTTGGCAAGCACTGTATCTGTTGAGCCACCTCCCTGGCCCTTCCTCAAACTAGCCTCAAACTTGATCCTCCTGCCTCAGCATCCCAAAGTGCTGGCATTGTGGGTGTAATTAGCCACCACCCTGGGCTTGTTTCTTTTTGTCCACAGTGAGGCTGGCTCTTTTTCCAGAGCTTGGTAAGCTGGTCTGCGTCCGTGAGTCCTCGTGTGTTTTGGAGATCTGTCCGCTCTTTTGAACTCTTGACTGCTATGTCAGCTAAGGTCAGAGGCCGCTGCTGTGCTAAAGGCCTGTGGTTCAGGTGTCGGAGCTGCAGAAGCGTGGCCTTGTGCTGGCCTGGCGGCTGGCCTGGTGAAGGCCAGGAAAAGGTCATGTCTAGCTGGCCCTTACTTGTGTGACATCTCAAGGCAGGCATTGTTTCATGGCCCCAGCCTCTTGACCACAGTCCAGGGCCACCTACGACGGAAGGAACTTCCTTCCTGCAGTTTCCAGCCCAGGCACCCATAGCTGTGTGCGGATCACCTGCCATCTTTTGGGCCCCTCCCTCTTCCGCCTGGCCTGCCTCCTGCTGCCTTCCGGGTTCCATGCTCTTTGGAAGCAGCCCCTTCTACAGCCTCTCTCCTGGACTGATTATCAGTCCTATCCCAGACAGCCTAGCAAGGCCAGGAGCTCTGTCTCATTCTGACCCCTTTGTAATGTCGGGGCATGTTCAGGGCCTCCGCTCTCCCCAGGGGTGGAGTACTGAGCCTGGTTCTTCCTCCTAGCACTGGTTTTTATTTTTGGAGATGGGGTTCTCACTGTGTAGCTCTGTATACAGACCAGGTTGGCCTTGAACTCAGAGGGATCCTCCTGTCTCTGCTGGAGCTCAGCATGTGCTTTCACACCTCGTTCCTAGCAGCGACTTTTTTTCTGTGATGGGCTTCGGGGGCTACTTTCGAGACAGGTTTTCTCTATGTGACAGAGCCCTGCCTGTCCTTGACTTGCTTTGTAGACCAGGCTGGCCTTGAACTCAGAGAGATCTGTCTCTGCCTCTGGGGAGCTGGGATCAAAGGGGTACACCCTCTCTAGACCCAGCCCTAGCAGTATCTTTTTTTACAATCCCCGGTGCTCCAGCTGGCGTGTCTGTTTCCCTGGAAGAACATTCCCCGCCCCCCTGTTGACTGTCCCTGGCTAATCCCTGGATGTCCTTAGGTCTCTGAGCACCTGACACTTTGGACTTTGAATTAGGATGTGCTCCTCATCTGCCCTGTCTTTGAATTTCTCCAGCAGAGGTGTCTTAAGTGGGTGGAATTTGGTGACTGACTGCTGCTTTTGATCTGGACAGAGATACCCAGCCAAGGAACCTGGTCCTCTGGTGATGGGGGTTAGCAGCAGCACCTGCTTATTCTGGGATGGAATGATTAGGGACAAGTCTTCTACCCTGACTAGGGTTCTGTGGCATGGTAGGGTATTTTCTTGTGTGTAGTGTAGCTCATGATTTAGTGTCCAAAACGCCTGTGCTCTCAAGGGTCGTGTGTGTGTCTGCGTGCGTGCGTGCGTGCGTGCGTTTGGAAGAAGATGTGGTTGACGTTTGGGTTGAGGTTGTTTATCTCTGGTGCTTTTTCTCAGTTTTGGAAATGAAAACCACTCTTGTATATTCTACTTACTTGCTCTAACTCAGCCACACCCCCGCCCCTCACTGGGGGATTCTAGGCAGGGGCTCTACCACTGAGCCACACTCCAGCCCCTCACTGGGGGATTCTAGGCAGGGGCTCTACCACTGAGCCACACCCTAGCCCCTCACTGGGGGATCCTAGGCAGGGGCTCTACCACTTCCATCTCCTTTTCTGCTCCCTCTTTTGTTCACTCCCTTTGACTCCTCATGGCCTCCTCACTGTTCCTTTGCCAGGTTCCTGCCTCAGGTTGTTTGCAGGTGCCTTTCCTTCTACTTATCTCTTTCTTCTTTCAGATATCTTTCCTTCCTGGCATTCACTGTTTGTTGATTGAGTTTCTCTCTGTCCAGTTTGGTGTAGAGAGGATATGGATGGCCATAGGTGGCGTGCTTGGAACCTGAGCAGTGCGTTGCAGTAGCCTCAGTCAGGGGCAGGAAGCTGGATGGTGAATCAGCCACAAGCGTAATGGTCATGCTATGATCAGCGTAGGGAGGGAGATAGATGAGGAGTGTGGTGAGGAGAGGGGGTCAGGGTGGTCCTTCCTGGAGGAGACGGCAGTTGGAGCCGGTTGGGTTGGATAGTCCAGTGGAAGGGCATTCCGTGTGGAGGGAGCAGTGTGTGCGTCCTAGGATGGGGAAAGGATGCATGTGGCTGACACGCAGCAATGACACGGGCCAGGGCAGGGGCTTGGCTTCGTGCTGTGACAGTGAGCAGAGCTTAGAGGCCACCGGAACCGCAGAGTGGTGTGGGTAGAGGTGGAGCCTCTCAGCGTGGGGTCAGGTGTGACTGTCTTGTCACCTTTCTTTGGGAGCTAGCCAGTTTGCAGAGTGGCCCTAGGCATGGAGGCTGCTCTGAGTTGGTGTCTAGAGGCAGGTTACACTCGGGACAGGAGGTCACCCAGGACAGTTCAGTCAGGGTGTACAGGTTCATGGCCCCGACTGGGCTGCTCTCCAGGCGGCTCCCCTTTCTGGGGCCCCAGCAGCAAGCGCCGTACCCGCAGCTGGTCTCAGACGGAGACTGGCGGCATGTGCCCTTCCCAGATGGCTGAGCCCTTGGGAGTGTGCGAGCCTGGCTGACGTGGCGTCTCCCCTGGGACGAGGAAGCATGAGCTCAGGCTCTGACTTCCAGGCACAGCTGCGGAACGCTGGGTGGCTCTTTGTGCCTGGGCTCTGCCTCAAGCCGTGCTGTTCCCTTCTGAGCTGCAGTTTACCCATGGTTCCTGGGCACAGCCTCTCTAGTTTGGCCATTGGGGTGTATGTGTATGTATCTGTGTGTGTGTACATTCACGTGTCCATGTTTATGCACAAGTGTGTGTCCAGAGGCCGGAGCTGTCTTCCTCAGTTTCTTCCACAATTTTTAAAAGCTTTATTTTAATTTTTTTGTGTGTAATAGATGTTTTGCCAGCCTGTATGTGTGTCTATGCATCACATGTGTGCCTAATGCTTTTGGGGCAAGAAGAGGGCATCAGATCCCGTGGAACCGGAGTTACAGACCGTTCTGAGCTGCCTCAGGGGTGCTGGGAAACGGGACCTCTTGACGAAAAGCAAGTGCTTACAACTGCCGAGCCATCTCTCCAGCCCCCGCTTGTCTTTTGAGACAGTCTGTGGCTGACCCTGGAGCTCACTGCTTCAGGGCCAGCGAGGGCCTCCCCGGCGCTGGCATCCCCAATGCTGTTGTGCTCAGTTTATATTTAGTTGTTGGTTTTTGAGACAGGGTCTCTCTACATAGCACTGCTAGTCCTGGAACGCACTCTGTAGACCAGGCCAGCCTCACACTCACAGAGATCCACCTGCCTCTGCTTCTCAAGGGCCAGGACCAAAAGGTGTGCGCTACGGGTACCCAGCTTGTGTTGTTCTTAAATTTGGGTTGTAGAGATTCAAACTCAGGTCTTCATTTTCACAGCAACCACTTCGCTAACTTGGTTGTCTCCCCAGCTCTGTCATCTTGCTGTTATTATGCCTGAGGGAGTGTGTGTGTGTGTGTGTGTGTGTGTGTGTGTGTGTGTGTGTGTTAGTTCTCTGGTGGCTCTGATGGAAGGAAGGAAGGAGGAGTTTATTTTGGCTCACAGTTTGGATGTGTGGTTCGTCAGGGCGGGAAATCATGGCAGCAGGAGTGTGAGGCGCCTGAGGAGAGAGACAAATGTTGGGGTTCACCTCACTATGTCCTTTAAAGGTTTACTGATTGACCCACATGTGTTTGTATGTGTGGAGACCAGAAGAGGCACTGGGTATTGTTTCCATTTCTTCCCCATTGTGTTTTTGAAACAGGGTCTCTCTCTGAAGCTGGGGCGCATGTCTTCTTGGCTCAGCCAGCAGCCAGGCAGCCCCAGCCATCATCCTGTCCCTTGGAGCTGCAGTTACAAGTGTGTGCAAGATGCCTGCCTGGCCCCCCGGGTGTTGGGACTGGCCTCTGGTTCCTACAGTGATGGAACGGGTTCTCTCAACTGCTGAGCTGTCTCTTCAGCCGCTTTCTTCTCTTAATATTCTTTTTGCATTTATTTGTTGACTTGTTTTGTGGGTACGCATGCATGCATCAGGGTCAGAGGGCAGCTGCAGGGATCTGTTCTCCCCCTCCACCACCAGGGTCCCGGGGATCGGGGATCGGACTTAGGCTGTAGGCTTGCCTAAAAGAGCTCCTGAGCCATGCCCTGGTCCTGCTGCCCTTCGCTCAGTCTGAGCCGGCAGCCCAGGGGGTGGTTGTGCCCAAGTTTGGGCATGGGTCTTCCTACTTCTTGGGAAACCTCTGTGGAGACCCCTCAGAGACATACCGGAGCTTGAGCTGCTCAGGAATTCTAGATCCTGCCAGGCTGGCCGTATTAACCATCACAGCAGGGTTCCAGTCAGCAGGAGATCTCCGTGGCTTGGGGGTGGGTGGTGGAGGTGGTGGTGGTGAGGAGGAGTGCTCTGGCTGGGTGTCCCCCGTCTGCAGGTGGCCTGTTCCCTGCTCCCTCCTTTACTCACCCGTATAGTCTCCTACTGCTGTGAGTAAAAGCTTGGCAAGTGTGTCTGTGCACTGTGGCGCCGGGGAAAAGGACCCTTTGGGTGGCCACGGACACGTCCCTCCCCTCACCTCTGTCCACTCTTGCCACTTAAAATTGGTGAGGGTTTTCCTGTGTTGCGACTGGTTTTTGTAGATGCTCTACGCAGCCCGAGCTTCACCTCAGGCAGCTTTGCTGGCCCTGCTCCATCTGCCTCTGGGTCCTGGCGCCGTCCCATCCGAGGTGCCTGGCCGTGTCTCTAGCACGCTTGGTCCTTAGATGTCTGGGCTCATGTGGCTGTGTGCTTTCCCAGCCCCCGCCCTGTGCTCACACGGCTGCACCCTCTCCTGGCTTTTCTCCCGTGCTCTGGACAGCTGTACCTCCATCTCCGGAAGTGTCTGTCATCTCTGAGTATGTCTCGGCCAGGGATAGTGCTCTTCAGGACGCTGCGGTTTTGGGGGTACAGGGAGATAGATGAGGTGCAGGAACTCGCTTGCTGCATCTTAAGAGGGACCTTGGCTTGTGAGGATCCTGAACACAGCCTACTCTGGACCCTGGCAAGGCTCTGCAGTGGGACTCTCAAGCCCTCCATGTTGCTGGTCTGTGTCACCTGAGATGTCGCTGAGCCTGCCCAGGGCTGACTACTTTGATCGTATCACCACACGACCGGTTCATTTATTGCGGGGCCAGAGACTGGGGCAGCCCAGATTGGCTTTTATTTTGCCATGTAGCCAAGGATGGCCTTGAACTTCCTCTTCTGTGTGTGTAAGCCATGCTGGGGAATCTGCCTACAAGGGGAATAGAACCTGGGCTGCTGGGCGGGCAGCTTGCCAGCTGAGCCACGTCCCTGGCCCCTTTTGCTTTATAGCATTTGTTTATTGTGTGGCCATGTCACCCCGTATGCGTCAGGGTCAGGAGGACAACCTGTAGGAGCTGGTTTCCCACCTTTCACCGTGTGGGTTCCGGGGCTTGAACTCAGGTCGTCCGGCTTGGCAGCAAGCACCTCTGCCTGCCGAGTGCCCCTCCCCCTGCAGTCATTTTAAATTTTTAAATACATTTATTTGGGCTAGAGAGATGGCTCAGCGGCTGAGAGGGCCTGTTCAGTTCTCAGCTGGCACTCCAGATCTTGGAGAGCCGACATTCTCCTTTGAACTCCCTGGAACACCAGGCAGGCATGAACATAGCACATGAACACTTCTATGCATGAAGCAGATAAAGATGAGAAAAAGGACATTTATTTTCTGTGTTCATGTCCATGTATGGGGCGTGCTCCTGGGCACATGTGGAGGCTAGAGGACAGCTGGCGGAGGACTCGAACTTGGGTCTTCAGGCTTGGTCAAAAGTACTTTCTTTGTTTTGGGTTTTGTTTTTGTTTTTTTTTTCTAGGCAAGGTTTCTCTGTGTAGTCCTGGCTGTCCTGAAACTTACTCTGTAGACCAGGCTGGCCTTGAACTCCGAGGCCCCCGTCTCTGCCCATGTTTGATTTTTATTGCATTTAAACTTGTGTCTGCCGTTGTGGTTCTCACTGCAGCTGTCTGTGTAAGTAGCAGACAGGCTCCTGCGGTGGAAGGCGTAGACGGGGTGCTTCTGGGCCAGAGACTCCTCGCTGGTGCTCAGGGGTCTGGGTTGCTGGGGGAAGATCCTCACAGCGGCTGCTGGAGGGCTCCGCAGGGTGTGAGAGGGAGGGACAGCGGGTGGGAGGTGCAGGGGGGTCTGGACTGCCGCCGGCAGGGGACTCACTGCCACCTTTGGCCCCCAGGGCATGGCCGGACCGATGATGACTGTGAGCGAGCCAGACACCGGGAGGATCGGCTGCTAGGGGCACGGCTGGACCGGGACCAGGAGAAGCTGCTCCGGTGAGGGCTTGGGGGACCTGAGATGGAGCTGAGGGCTTCTGGTGAGGGTGGTGAGGTGACCCTGGCTCCCACCCCGGTTGAGAGCCGTCCACCTTGGGCTGAAGCCCCACCGCCAGCCAGTGGGGCAGAGCCTCAGCTGTCCCCAGACTCACCATCATGCTTGTCTGCTCCCTGGACTGTGACTGTCCTCCTCCCCCTTCCCACTCCCCGGCCAGCAGTGGTTCCTATGCCTCTGTTTCCCTTTGCAGAGAGAGTAAGGAGCTGGCCGAGCTGGCCCGTCTACACCCCAGCAGCTGCGCTCCTAATGGCCTGAGCCTCACGGTGGCCGGGGGCCCGGCGCTGGCGGGCTCGGGCCGCTGGTCTGCGGACCCCGCAGCACACTTGGCCACGCACCCCTGGCTGCCTCGCTCAGGCAGCACATCCATGTGGCTTGCTGGGCACCCTTACGGTGAGTGCGGCCCCGTGGGGTTTCCCCCTGGGGAGAAGGCTGGGGCCAGGGGAGTGCTTCCCCTAGTAAGACTGGGTGGACTCTCCGGGCGGTTCCTTCTGCCTGGACTCTCTGTCTCCTGGGATTCAGTGGAGATCAGGGACCACAGGGCTATCGCAGGCTTCTTAACCTCCGGACACAGGTGTGAAATTGGGTTTTCCCCCTAGGCCTGGGACCCCCCTCTCTGCACCAGGGCATGGCCCCCGCATTCCCGCCTGGCTTAGGGGGCTCCCTGCCGTCAGCTTACCAGTTCGTCAGGGACCCCCAGTCTGGCCAGCTGGTGGTTATCCCCAGTGATCACCTGCCTCATTTTGGTAAGTGACCCCTGTGTCACAGGCCAGGGACTTTCTGGCCTCCCATGGGGGTGGGGCAGCCCTGGAGAGGGTGGGGGCAGGGACGCCCCGGAAAGGGTGCTCAGCTGTGTCCAGAGAGCAGATCTTGGAAAACAGTTCAGTTGGGGTCCCCTGGGGGGCCCGGTGTCCTTGACCCTTCCGGGGCTCGCTCCGCAGAGCGTGGGGTGGAGTCCCCACCCCCACGGTGGCTTTGGTGACAACCTGCAGGTTGGCACGCCCCAACTGCGACCTTTGAGGATATTCCACCTGGGGGTTCAGGCAGGGGCGTGGTGCCCACGTGCATGGGCTGGCATTCCATGCCGGGGGAGCCGGCGGGGACCACGGCTTGTTGCCCGGCTATGTGCGTTGGTTCTTAGCATCTCCCTCTGGAAGTGGGGGCACGTGTGGCTGCAGCTCCCCGTCTCTCTCCGCAGCCGAGCTGATGGAGCGGGCCGCAGTGCCTCCCCTCTGGCCGGCCCTGTACCCGCCGGGCCGCAGCCCGCTGCACCACGCCCAGCAGTTGCAGCTCTTCTCCCAGCAGCACTTCCTCCGGCAGCAAGAGCTGCTGTACCTGCAGCAGCAGGCGGCACAGGCCCTGGAGCTACAGCGGAGCGCACAGCTGGTGGTAAGCCCTGGCCCTGTGAGGAGAGTGGCAGTCGGGGAGGGCTGCCTGTGGGAGGCAGCATCTCAACAGAGGCCCAGGGTGTGGCTGGTGGCACCCAGCACAGAGAGGACCCAGTCAGTGGAGGTGACGTATGGATTGGAGATGTTTGTACAGGACAGAGAAGCTCTGGACAGGCAGTTGGGTGGTAGAGATTTTCAGGCTCTGTGTCCTCCAGCAGATGACTTAACCTCTCTGGTCTTGAAGTTTCTGCTTCCAGGAAGCAGGGGTCTTCGAAAAGGTTAGTTACTTAGCTCTTAGGTACAGGTGGCCACAGGAGTGGCGGGGCGTGTGGAGCTGTCCTGTGTTTTGGGTTCTAGCCGCAGGGTCCCTGTCAGTGCTGGCTGTCATAGGGCTAGCTGGGTTTGCTGTCTCCGTGGTCCTCCTCTCCAGTGAGGTGCTCGGATAATGCAGTTCAGGGCTGAGCAGGTCCTGAGCACTCCTCGGTGAGCACGTGGCGTGGGGGTGGGGGTGCTTCCACTATTGTTAGAGGCTCCTTGCGTCAACTGTGATGGCCCCGGCTGGGCCAGGGACCCGAGGGAAATCTCTGCGCCCCTCCTTGTAACAGCCAGCGCTCTGTGCCCTGCCCCCTGCTCCCGGCACGCTGGGGCCTGCTCTCTGGGTTCTGTAGAATTCCACGTTTATTACACTCATGCCATGGTAGAATGTCTGTGGGGACCACCTTGGGATGGGCAAGGGCTGGGTGGCCTGATGCCCTTGGGGGTGGGGGGCTCCAGGGTCCCCACAGACGCCTCCCACCGTCTCCCTCCCCAGCAGGAGCGACTGAAGGCACAGGAACATCGAACTGACATGGAGGAGAAGATAAGTAAGAGGAGCCTGGAGGCCTCGGGCAAGGCTGGCCTGAGCGCGCCGGGCCCTGGGCTGCTGCCCCGCAAGCCCGCCGGCCTGGCTGCTGGCCCCGCAGGTGGCCACAGCAAGGCTGTGAGCCCACCCCCATCCCCAAGAGCCTCCCCCGTGACCGCCCTGAAGGCCAAGGTCATCCAGAAAGTGGAGGACGCCACCAAGCCGCCGGCCTACACCTACCCCGCCACGCCCAGCTCGCACCCCAGCAGCCCGCCGCCCGCCTCCCCACCACCTACCCCGGGCCTCACCCGCAAGGAAGAGGCTCCTGAGAACGTGGTGGAGAAGAAGGACCGGGAGCTGGAGAAGGAGACGCCCAGCCCCTTCCAGGCCCTGTTCACAGGTGGGTGTGCGGGGCTCGGGGACACCGACTTCCTGCCTGTTCACTGCGGCCCGGTTCACTCGCTCAGCGGGTCTCTGTATGCTCGCTCCTTCATTCGCGGGCTCATTCGTTCATTTCTTAGCTCGTTCACTTACTCCTCAGCTCATTCATTTACTCCTTCATTTGTTGGTTTGTTGACATATCTTTCCTGTTTCCTGCTTGTGCACCGGTTCATTCATTTCTCCATGCCGGTCTGTTTACGGCTTCATTTATTCACTCACCCCTGTCCATTGGCTCATTCATTCATTCATTCATTCGCTCTCCCTCTCCCGCTGAGCCGTCTGTGGAGCCCACTGTCCAGCTGTGGAATGAATGCAGCTGAGATTTCTCCCCAGTTAGGGAAGGCAGGGGACATGGGCCTGGTTAGCGTCTCACACGAATGCTGTCCCAGCGTCCTGTGTTCGTCAGGACTGCGCAGCTGCAGGCGGCTTTGGGGGCTGAGGTATGCGTCCTTCTCTGGGAGCAGTGGAGGTTGTGAGATTATGCTTGAGGATTGGGGTTCTACTTCAGAACCCATGTTAGCGCTGCGTAAGGTTGCCCAGGAGGCCGCCCCTCTCCTCAGCCATTGGGTGTGATGGGATGCTGAGGGCACATGCCTGGCCTGGAGCATGCTCTGGCACACTGTTGCCCTTTGTTAGGCTCCTGTTGGGCACTGCCCAGGTCTGGGTCAGGCCTGACGCTGCCAAACCATTTCACTCAGCTCTGCTGCCTCTTTGGATAAAACTGTTTTACTATGAAGGGTTTTTGCTCTGCTGCGTTTCCAGACAGTGTCTCCCTATGCAGCCCGGCTGGCTTTGAACTCACAGAGATCTGTAAGCCTCTGCTTCCCGAGTGCTGGGATTAAAGGCATGAGCCACCATGCCCAGCTACTAGGAGACTTTTGAACACATGCTTTGTTGGAGTGAGAGACAGCCTGGGCTGACTGCCTTTCCTAGATCTCTAAGCATTTGCGTCTGGTCCAGTCTCTATTCGCCTTCACAACTAGTTGTGAGACTCTTGAGGACAAGATGGCGGCTGCCTTTTCTCTCCAAGGCTCAGCCGTGTAGAAGGGTCCTGGGATGTTCCAGGATCTGCTGGGGTGGGGGTTGGGGGGAGGGGGGAGTTGGGGCAAGGGTGGGGTTGAGGGTGCTCCCCACCCTGCAGCTGATCCAGCCGAGGGCAGCGGTGATATGTTGCCCCTGTCTCAGGTTAAGGGGTTAGGTCAGATCCTTGGGGAGCCCCCTTCACTGACTATTGTCCTTGGCAGATATCCCCCCCAGGTACCCCTTCCAAGCCCTGCCGTCACACTACGGGAGACCCTACCCCTTCCTGCTGCAGCCCACGGCGGCCGCCGACGCCGATGGCCTGGCTCCCGACGTGCCACTCCCGGCTGATGGACCCGAGCGTCTGGCACTGTCTCCGGAAGACAAGCCCATCTGTCTGTCGCCCTCTAAGATCCCAGAGCCGCCTCAGGACAGTCCCGAGGAGGAGCCGCTGGCCGAGCGGGAGGTGAAGGCTGAGGCTGAGGATCTGGAAGAGGTCCCGGCCGAGCTGCCTCCCCTCGGGTCGCCGCTGGCCCTGCCCGTCCCGGAGGCCATGGTGGCTGTGAGCCCTGCCGGTGGCTGCGGAGGCGGCCTGCTCGAGGCCCAGGCGCTGAGCACGGCGGCTCCGGGCTGCCGGGAGCCCTCCGAAGCGGCAGACTTGGCGCAGATGGCCGAAGCACAGGTAGAGCTACCAGGCAGGACGGAACCCCGCATGGCTGGCCTGGAGCTGGGGACACAGCTGACACCTGAGCCGCTGGTGGAGACTAAGGAAGAGCCCGTGGAGGTACCCCTGAATGTGCCAAGGGAGGGGCCCGTGGCAGAGGCAGGTCCGGAGGGTAGCCTGCCCCAGCCAACCCTGACCGAGCCTCAGCCCAGCCTAGAGCTCTCAGACTGTGACTTGGCTGTCCCAGAGGGCCAGTGTGTGAACTTGGAGGCCCAGGAGGCCACACCTGCTCCGGGCAGTACCTGCTATCTGGAAGAAACCCACTCTGAACCGTTCCTGCCCAGCCTGGAGGACCCACTGGCTGGCATGAATGTGCTGGCAGCCGCAGCAGAGCTGCCCCAGGCCAGGCCTCTGCCCTCCCTGGGTCCTGGGGTCCCAGCCGGGGAGAAGCTGGATGCAGCCCCCAGCGCGGTTCTGGAACACAGCCTCCTGCAGGGCATCACCCTGCTGAGTGAGATAGCTGAGCTGGAGCTGGACCGGAGAGGCCAGGAGGCTGCAGGTAAGCCTGGGTTGCTGGCTGCCGACACTCGCGTCTTTGGAAGATTCGAGAAGCCGGTGGTGGTGGTGTGCGCCTTTCCTCTCGGCATTCCTGACCTGTGACTTGCCTGTCCCAGAGCCCAGGGTCTGGACCTGGAGCCCCAGGTCCATCTCTGGTTCCAGACCAGCATGGTGCACACAGCAAAGTCCAGGTCAGCCAGGGGTACAGAGTGGATTTAGAATGGTTTTCTTAGCAACTTCCAGGACCCCCCAGAATTTGTCTTGCTCACATTGTTTTCTTTTGTTCTGTTCTTGTTTTACTTGTAAAACCAGGCCTGGTGGTATAGGCCTACCATCCCAGTTACATGAGTGGCTGAGGCAGGAGGATTTTGAGTTTAAGGGCAGCCTGGGCTAGAGAATACAAGGCTAGCCTAGGCAGCTATCTGAGACCCCATTCTCACTGTAAAAAAGGCTGGGGTATGCTAGAGCACCTGCCTAGATTTCCCCAGTGAGGAGCTGGGGTGTGGCTCAGTGGTAGAGCGTTTGCTTCAGCCATAAACCATGGATGGGTTCCATCTCCACTACTGCAGTGGAGATGGGAAGAATGAGAAAAATCTATCTAACCAGAGGTGTCATTTTGGTGGGTTAGGCCTCTGCTCCCACCTCCTTCCGCTGCTATGATGTGTGTATGAGAGCAGGATTTTTAAGAGGCTGGGTAGGGGTCGGGGCAGGGAGAGAGAGGATTCCATGGGTAAATGCACATTCCACTGAGCCTTTCTTGCTGGTCCCAAGCCCCAGAACCTACACAGTAGGAGAGAACTGATTCCCAAAAGGTGTCCTCTGACCTGCACACATGGGCCACGGCATGGAAATAAATGTGCACACATGTAAATAAATGTAATGTGATCAGCGGAATGTGGCTTGTAAAGTGCCTGCCCAGCACGCGTGAAGCAGGCGCGTAATCCCAACGCTTCAGAGGTGGAGTCAGGATCCACACTTCCGGCATCTTCAGCTGCGTACTGAGTTTGAGGCCGGGCCAGGCTATGGCAGATCCTGTCTTTCCCACTCCACCTCCGCCCCTCCCCCCAAAAGGCGGAGAGAATTTATTCGCTCACGGGCGTTGCGCAATAATGAAGTAGCATTAGGTACAACCGGATCTGGGTACTTGAATTAAGTCATCTTGAGGTTTTTGGGTGTTTTGCCCTGGGCATGCCCAGTCGGCCTTTCCTTTCTGCTTCTCTCCCCTTCCCTGTTCTACTTTTCTCTCTGTTGACCTCATTTTTGCCAGGCTTCCTGCCCTCAGTGGGGCCTCCAGTAATTCCTCCCGTGCTTGTGGGCCCGCTCAGCTGGGCTGAGTCTGTGTCTTTCCTAGAGGCCTGAATACGAACTCCAAGATTCCTCGTCACAGGCCCACTGGGGTTCAAGGTTCTGCAGTAAAAAAAAAAAAAAAAAAAAGCAACAAGCCTGCAGCTGGGGGGCCTGGGGAGGTGGCGGGCGGCAAGGGCGAAGCACCATCACATGTGTGTGAAGACCTGAGTTCAAATCCCTAGAACCCATATAAAGCTGGCTGTGGGGACAAGCATCTGAAATTGGAGGCGGAGACAGGAGAATTCCAGTTCAGTGGCCTTCCGAGCCTGTTGCACGTATAAGGACAAGAAATCCTTTCCCAATCGGGTAGAGAGACAAGTACTGACACGTGACTTGGTATCTGTCTGAACCTCCACCTGTGTGTGCACTGTAGGAGTGGGTGCCCACACACACACACACACAGTCCTACTGTTGGAGCAGAGGTTGGCTTTGTGCACCTCCACACCAGGCCCGCAACAGCGGGGGCACATCTCTGCGCAGCCCCTAGTGTGACAGCCACAAGTTGATTTACTTGTTGGCTGGGATTGCTCAAGTAACTTGCCAGTGACTGGGACCCTTTGACTAGAGATTTTCTTTTTTTTTTTTTTAAGGTAGATACGTAGCCCAGGCTGACCTAGAACCTTCAGCAGTTCCTCTGCCTTATCCTCCGAGCGCTGGGATTGTCAGCATGTGCTAGACCTATTCAGACTTCCTCTCTGGTGTAGACATGTCTGGCCTTTGCCTGGCCTTTGACTTCCTCTGGGAGAAACCAGCGTGTTAGGTTAGGGCTTACCCTCCTACTCTCTAACTCAGCCAGCTCTGCAGGAACCCTCTGCATATGCTGCACCCCGATGGGGTTGCTTGAATGGGACACACCTGTGGTGCCAGCGTTTGGGAGGCTGAGGTGGAGGGATTGCTGTAAGTTCGAGGCCAGCCTGGTCTACAAAGTGAGTTCAGGACAGCCAAAGCTATACCGAGAAACCCTGTTCCGAAACAAAAACAAAAAGGAATCCCAATTTCTACGTTAGGGGTTGTGACCATACCCAGAAAGCCTGTTTTGACATGTGTCCCTGGGGAGCTCTGGATCAGCAGGCTGCTTGTTTGAAGGGAGACGGACCTGGCAAGTCTCAGTCCTTTCTGTACCGTGGATCAGCTGTCTTTGGTCTCCCAGTGAGGGGGGTGGGGCGGAGCAGCGCCTGCGTGCTTCAGTCTGCTAGGTGCGCTGCCCCCGCTGCGGCCTTCATTTACCTAAGGATGTGTGAAAATAAAGCCCGGGGTGGAGAGATGGCTCAGCTGGTAGAGGCCCGGCTCCCTCCCAGCCAAACATGGAGAATCAAAGCCGCTGGCTGGTGGCACAGAGCTGGGATCCCAGCTTGTGGCCCAGGCAAGAGGTCTGAAGGCTCCAGGCTGCCTGGGTCACACACAGGGAGTTCAAAGCCAGCCTGAGGAAGTGCTACCAAGTAAACAAGGCCGGAGAGTGTCTCTCAGGGTAGAGCTTTTGCAAGAATGTCCAGGGTTCAGATCCAGACTCCTGTGTCCAGGCTAGCCTGGACTATGTGAGACACTGTCTCAAAAACAGTAACAACGAAATAGAGCTAGAGAGTGTTTAAGAGCTGTGCCTTACGTGGTGGGCTGCACCTTTAATCCCAACACCGGGAGGCAGAGGCAGGGGGATTGCCGTGAGTTCAAGGCCAGCCTGGTCTACAGAGTGAGTCCAGGACAGCCAGGGATACACAGAGAAAGAGAACACTGGCTGCCCTTCTAGAGGACCTGGGTTGGATTCCCAGGACTCATACCTGTAAGTTCAGTTCCAGGAGATGCAACACTCTTCAGGCCTCTGCTGGTGTGCGCGAGCACACACACACGCACGCACGCACGCACGCACGCACGCACAGGCAAAACATAAAAAGTAATGAAAATTTAAAAGTATCTGAGCACAGTGACACACACCTTCAATCCCAGAGGCAGGCGAGGTGTCTTGAGGAGTCCAAGGCCAGCCTGGTCTACAGAGTTCCAGGTCAGCCAAAGTTACGTATCTCAAAACGAAAACAAAAGTCAACAGTTAATAATTATATAAATAAAAACTACAAAAAAAGAAACGAGGAAAGGTTGGAATAGCAGCCCAAAGCACCGATTTTCAGTGGGAAAGGAGGTATCCTTGTCCCCCCTCGCCACTGGGGTGTTGGCAGTGTGGCTTGTCGCTGGTTCGGGAGCGACACTGCTGACATCTAGTGGGGAAAGGCAGGGAGACTTCAGAGAAGGGTTGCGGGGGACAGTCCCAGCGGAGGAGGCCGCCCTGCACTGGGGCTAGGGCAGCGGAGCCCTGGTTAATAAAGTGCTGTGATGATCCCTGCTCACCCTCTTGGCCTTCAGACATGGCTGGTTGCATTTTTTTTTTTTTTTCCTCGAGCATGCTCAGATGGTACCTAAAAAATCGCTTGTTAAGCGAACATTTAGATTAAAAAAAGAAAATGTGAGTTTGTTGAAAATGACAAGAGGGCCTGTGAGATGGCTCAGCATGTTAGGGGCTTGCTGCTACCCTGAAGACCTGAGTTCAAGTCTCTATAACTCAGGATGGAAGGAGAGGACCAATTCCTAGGAAGTTGTCCTTTGACTTCCTCATAGATGCTGTATATATGTAGTATTTTTTTCCTCTGTGTTTCTCTCTCATACGCACTTGTACACACACACACAAGCGATAAGCAACAAAATTAAAACAGCCAGGCATAGTGGTGCAGGTCCATAATTCTAGCACTTGGGAGGCTGAGGCAAAAGGATCCATACTTTGAGGCAGCCCTAGCCGAGGCTAGACATGATCTCAAGTAGCTCAGGCAGCCTCAGAAGCCCTGTGCAGCCACGGATGACCTTGAACCAGGATCCCCCTGCCTCCACTTCCTGGATCCTGGATTACTGCTGTGTGCCAGTATGCCTGTTTATATGGCGCTGGAGGTTGAGCCTAGGGCTTGGTGCAACCCAGGCAAGCACTGTATCGACTGAGGCAGCATCCGCAGCCCTCCACGGGAGGCTGGGTGTGTAGGAATGTTGGAACACGAGAGCGCAATCCTACAACTCTAGCGCACACTTCGTCACATCCTCCCCCACGGGAGACCGGGTGTTGGATCTTTACATCTTTCTCCTTGATTTGTGCTTTTTAAAAAGTCGACATCTTTGTGTGCATGTGTGTATTTTGTGCCTACACAAGCATGTGCGTTAGTGTCTATGTGCACGTGCCGCGGCATGCGTGTGGAGGTCTGAGAACACGCTCTGGTGTCTGTTTCCCCCTCTGCCCCGTCCGCCAGGTAGCCGGGCTTCTGGGAATGTCCCCTGCCTGGCTCCTGTCTCACCTCAGGAACACTGGAACTGGAACCCCGAGCTACTGTGCCACCGCAGTGCATTCTGGGTATCTGTGCTCCGTGACCCACGGTCACCCGGCAAGTGTGCTGCTCATGCAGCTACTTCTCTAGTCCGGTTTGAGCTGTTTTGTTTTGTTTTGAGAAAAGGTTTCTCTGTGTAGCCCTGGCTGTCCTGGATTCACTTTGTAGACCAGGCTGGCCTCCAACTCTCTGAGATCCTCCTGCCTCCTGCCTCTGCCTCCCTGAGTGCTGGGATTATAGGCGTGTGCCACTGTGCCCGGCTCAGTTTGTGCTTTTTATTTCTTTCTCTCTCTCTTGGTTTTTCAAGAGAGGGTTTCTCTGTGTGGCCCTGGCGGTCCTGGAACTCACTTTGTAGACCAGGCTGGCCTTGAAGTCCTAGAGATCCACCTGCCTCCGCCTCCCAAATTCTGGGGTTACAGTGTATGCCCCCTTGTCTGGCATACAGTTAATTATATAAGATTTTAAAGGGTGTGTGTGTGTGTGTGTGTGTGTGTGAGAGAGAGAGAGAGAGAGAGAGAGAGAGAGAGAAGAAAGAGGGGAAGAGAGAGAGAGGAGAGCACAGGTGCAGAAGGTTTGGCTCCCTCAGGAGCTGGAGCTACAGGAGGATGTGAGCTGCCTGACTGGGTGATGGGAATTGAACTCAGATCCTCTGCAAGAGCTGCACACTAGCACACTCCCTTGCCTGCTGAGCTGTCTCTTAAGCTGTTCGTGCTCCCCGCCCCCACCTGGGATTTTATTTTTCTTTGTTTGCTTGCTTGCTTTGGTTGGAGAGAGGGTCTTCATACAGCCTGAGCTCAGTCCTACTGCCTAAGCCTCCTGAGTACTGGGGTGACAGGTTCAAACCACACCTGGTCCCCTGGACCTCGCTAAGGAGAAATGTGGAGATGTCCTTTGTCCCAGGAAGGAGCCTCTGCCAGCTTTTGGTCAGTCCAAGGTACTCCTGGCCTTTGACACACAGTGCAGGGACAAAACTGGTGTCTATCCCAGGCCTTTGACACTGTGTCCTGCCTCGCAGGATGGCCTCAGTCCAGGAGATCACGGTGCTTCGTGGCTGTGTGGCCCAGAGCCAGGGCTTCTGTAGTATCTGGGAACTTGGGCTGGCCTCAGGCTGACTGGCTGGCTGGCTGGCTGGCTGGGTGCAGCCATCCCTCCCATGGTCCAGGTCCCAGCACTGACTCACAGGTCCCTCTGGCTTCCCAGGTACAGAGCCAGGCCTGGTGGTCCGACCCTCCCTGGAAAGCCTGCTGGCCGCCAGCAGCCACATGCTGAAGGAGGTGCTGGAGAAGCCCTTCTCAGACCCGCTCAAGAACTTGAGGCTCCCACGGGAGCTGAGCTCCAACAAGAAGTACAGCTGGATGCAGAAGAAAGAGGAGCGGGTGAGCGCTCGTCATGGTCGTCCTGGAACCTGGGAGGCCAGGGAGGGGTTCCCACTGTCCAGCTTCCTTCCCTTTCTCGCCGGGTGGCTCAGGGCTCTTGGCTTTCCTGGCCTTCTCATAGCATGTCAGGCGCGTCCATAGGGTGCAGCACGGTAGATTGGAATGAAGGCAGACTGGAAATGAGGCCTGGGGCTAGCTACCCTTTGCTGCCTCCGTGGTCTCGGGTAGCTGCTGCCCACTGTGGGCCTGCCCACATGCGTAAATAACACACTTGCTGTTCACCTCGCCAGACTGTTACTGCTGGACAGCGTGTGGCCTCGTCCCCTTAAGAGCTGGCATACCGGCTGGCGAAGTTGGCATCGGGGGTCCTGAGTGTTGAGAGGGGGTCCTGAGTGTCGAGAGGGAGTGAGGGCCACAGAAAGTGAGGAACGGTGGTGGTGCTTATGTCTGCAACCCCAGCAATCGCAAGGCTGAGACGGGGATTGCTCAGAGTTCCAGGCCAGGCTAGGCTACTTAGTGAGTTCCACACCAACCTGAACTACAGTGTAATGCCGGAGACCCTGGCATTCGAACCCAGCATAACTAGGCATGCTGGTGCTCGCCTGTGACCTCAGAACTCAGGAAGGAGAGGCAGGAAGTTCAAGGTCACCCTGGGCTACATGACACCCTGTCTCTAAAACAGACCAGTGGAAAGAGGGGGGCCTCTGGTCTTTGGCCACAGACATCAGCGTCCTCATTTGTCTCCCCCTCCTCGTGGTACCCTTCCCAGCTGTTTGCTATGAAGTCTTCCTTGGAGGACATGGACGCCCTGGAGCTGGACTTCCGGATGCGGCTGGCAGAGGTCCAGCGGCGGTACAAAGAGAAACAGCGTGAGCTGGTCAAGCTCCAGAGACGCCGGGACTCGGGGTGAGTGTCTCCCCAGCTCGTGCCCCATCCTGGACATCTGGTCCGTAGGTCGACCCAGGTAGTCATCAGGTGTGTGCGTGGACCCAAGTGCCCTCGCTCCGCGCCCCGCCCGCCCCGGGTTCCCAGCCGAGCCTGTGAATTCTTTTTAAGGGACAGGCACGAGGATGCCCATAGAAGCCTGGCACGCAGAGGTCCTGGCAGGCCGCGGAAACGGACCCACACCCCGAGCGCCCTGTCGCCCCCCTGCAAGAGAGGGAAGAGCAACAGCGGTAGCGGAAAGTAAGGCTGGCCCCTCGGTGGGTCGGGAACTGACTGGTCACCCTGCTCGGAGGGGAGGAGCAGGGCTCCCCGGCAGGCGCCGGCCGCTGTGCGCCAGGGGGCCTGGGAGTAGTGCCCGGTGCTCTGATCCCTGAACGGCAGCTCCTAGGGAGCTCGGAGTGCCGCCCCGTCCAGGAGGGTGAGCCAGGAGAACGGAAAGATGGTCAGTGGCTTAACACGAGCCTGGACACGTGGCCCCGCCTTTCTGTCCCTCCCTGCTGGGGTACCCCTTCAGCTCCAGCCATTAGGGCAGGCTGGGTGCACGCCTGTCCTCCTGGGATCCCACAGGAGACCGGGGCCACTCTCTGGGGACCGTCTGCCGCTGTCTCGGAGGGCTCCTCCTGAGGCCCTCTTGACCGCAGGGCGGGATGAGGGCTCTTTCTATCCAGGGCCAGGCTTCCGTCCAGACAGACTCCAGCATCCCTGCAAACAGGCCAGTGAGGTCTGTTAGGGAAGGGTTGTAGAGCTGGCCAGCTTGGGGTCGGTGGACGTTTAAGCCCCAGCGCTCGGCAACTAAAAGGAGTGTGGAGGGCCTGGACTGGCCACAGGCAGGGCCATAGCGTAGTCGTGGTCTCGTCATGAGAAAGCGGCCCCCAGCCTGCCACATCTTATGTTTAACTGTGGATGTTCCTGGCTGGAGGAAGAACAGAGAGATGGACGTCTGTCTGTCACCAGCCACAGGAGAGGGTGAGAGAGACTACAGGCAGAAGCAAGGCAGGCCTAGGGACAAGCAGCGTTCCCACGTCCCAGCTCCCCGCGCGCTGCAACCTTGGGCCCACTGGCAGGTGTCTGAGCCTGCAGTTTCAGTCTCCTCATGTGTTAAAAACAAACAACAACAAGCCAAATACCAACCGAACAAGAGAGCCCCAAAAACAGATGGTCATGGGTACACTGTGGACATACCGTAACTGGTGGAGCAGCTCCCTAGCATGCACAGGGCCCCAGCTGCGTGCACCACACCCCATGCACACAGTGTGGTGGCCCAGACCCGTCACCCCATTGTTGGGAACCAGGCAGGCTCTGACCTGAGAGCCGCTTAAAAGGGGCCCCCATGCAGGGCTCCTCCCTCACACTGGCTCTTGATGTAACCTCCTCCCCCACCCTGGTTGATTGCCTTAACATTTTCTCACCTTTGCTCTTGGTACAGTTTGGGTAAAGATATGTCTTACTGGCTTGTGTGTTTGTGTATGTGTCACCACAGAAGAGAGAGGCTGATGGTGGAGGATGCTGACTTGAAGTTATTTTCTCTCTCTTCACCATCTTTGTGCTTTGTTGGCTGGCATTCACATGTCTCCCCACCTCCCACACTGGTCGTTCTAGCGTCTTTCACAACCCTTTCGGGCACACGGGTGGACCACCCTTTCCCGTTGAGGGTGGCTTGGCCGAGGTGCTGACCCCCATGGTGTGTTTGGCTTTCAGGCTGAGCAGCAAGCCCCTATTGACTTCAGAGGACTTCGATCTGGGAGCAGGCGTGAGGAAGAGACACAAGGGGCCGGAGGAGGAGCAGGACACCCTCCTCGGCCTGGGGAAGGCCCGGAGCAGGAACCAGAGCTGGGAGGATCACGAGTCCTCTGACTTCCTCAGTCAGGTCAGTGAACTCAGGCCTGCAGACTCACGGGTCGCAGTCCACCTGGGGGGCTGGAGGTCGGGCTTGAGAAATGAAGGAGGCCTCCACGCGGAGGTCTGTCAGTCCCTGCTTCTGTGAAGAGAGAAGGCAGGCTCAGGGGAGGTGGGGACCTGGCAGTAACAGCAGGCGGATGTAGGGCTGAAAGCTACATGGTTTCTGTGCGGGGAGACGCGTAGGCAAGCGGGAGGTTAGCTCGCTAGTTTGTAACCAAATCGCGGTTACTGCGTTGTTTAGCGGCGTAATTGTTTAATGAGCACCTTGGTGTGCTTTGAGCTCCAAGCCACTGTGATTCAGCCTGAGTTCTCCAGGGGTAATTTCTCTTTTCTCCAGAGCCTTGAGAGCGTGTGCTTCGGGACCCTAACGCGCCTCCAGGGGAAATGTCACAAAGGGGGCTGCACGGGGGGAGGGGGGAACAGGGACAGTCAGTTCGGGAGCTGTGGAG
The DNA here is from genome assembly GCA_010120015.1 of Rhombomys opimus. Lineage (NCBI taxonomy): Eukaryota > Metazoa > Chordata > Mammalia > Rodentia > Muridae > Rhombomys > Rhombomys opimus. Next base: position 2,104,748 of record REGO01000062.1, read on the forward strand.
ATGGTTCAGTGGGGAAAGCCCTTGATGGTCAAGTGGGATGACTGATGTTCTGATCTCTAGAGTCCCCAGACAGCCGGGTGGGCGCGGTGCTTGATTCCTGGCGTGGGAAGGCTCCTGGGGCAAGCTGGCTCCAGGCGGCTCTGGGTCCAGTCCCTGCTTGAGTGAGACACCCTGCCTTGGTGTACAAGGTAGAGAATCGGTGCGTGTGCACCCTAAACACACACAAACACGCAGACACACACATGTGCAAAAAATAAAATTGAGTTAAAAAGAGATCAGGGCATGGTAGTGTGTGCAGGTCTAGCCTGGTCCACATAACAAGTTCAGGGCAGCCAGGGCTTTATAGTGAGACCTTCTCTCAGGAAGGTAATATCAAAGTAAATGAAAATTTAAAATGAAAGCATGCAAAGATTTCCAGTTTTTGTACACCAGGGTCTCTCTTCCTCTCAGGTCACGGTGAGAGATGCCTTGGTTAATTATCTCAGCAAGGCTGTCCCACTCTCTCCCCCGCCCCCTGCAAAGGCTACCTGATTAAAGAGAGAGAGCCTAGCGCACTGAAATGGCAGAGCGTCGATGCCTCTGGAACTACGCATTTCATTTCAATGACCATACTGCCAGTAGACATGCAGGGAGGAGCTTAATCTGTGAGATCTAACCACTGTCTCTGGTCAGTCCAGGCATCCAAGGCACACTGCAGGCCTTTTCCTGGCGGCCCTGCCCCGGTTAGTTGGGTGGGCTGGTTTAGACTGAGCGGCAGCCTCCAGCAGCTGCTGCGGGGGGAGGTGGTACAAAGCAGATCTGCCGTGCTCTGGGCTCGGTTTCCAGCCCTGCCTCATCCAGCCGCCTTCTCCAACCCATCTGCAGGCCTGCTTCCTCAGAGTTCTTCTACAGGCACTCCTGACGGGGCTGTGCCAGCCGTGCTCGTTACCACGGCAACAGCCTTTAATAAATGATTGCTGGGCCAGCCATCGTTAGAATTTTTTTTTTTTTAATTTTATGTATGTGGGTGTTCACTCGCGTGTTTCCCGTGTATCATGTGGGTTCACTGTCCATGGAGACCAGAAGAGGGTGTCAGGTCTCTCGGAACTAGAGTCATAGATGGTTGGGAGCTGCCTTGTGGGTGCCAGGAATCGAACCTGGGTCCTCTGGAAGAGCAGCCCGTGTTCTTAACCATGGAGTTACCCCTTCAGCCCCCAGGCCAGGCCTGTTTAATAAGCGCTTTATTTATTTTTAAAAAGCTTTATTTCTGTTGTGTTAAAAGTACGTGTGTCTGTGTGTGGGTGCGTGTGCACATTAATGTACTTGGCCGCTGCATCCGGAAGAGAGTGTCGTGTCTCCCGGAGCAGGAGCGTCGGCGACCGTGTGTTGGGAACTGAACGTGGGCCCTTTGCAAGGACGTCACAGGGTCTTAGCCACTGAGCCACTTCTCTGACGCCCCACTTGATGTGTATGTGGGCGCGTGAGGGCGTGTGTGTCAGGTACATGTGGAAGGCAGGGTCTGTGGTCTCCGTTACATAGGTCCTGGGGGATGGACCTCAGGTCATCGGGCGTGGTGACAGGCCCCTTCACCTGCCGAGTCATTTCACTGGTCCCGAATAAATGAAATACGTGTGGACCCAGGTCATCTCTGCCTGGACACAGGTAGCCCTGATTCAGGTGGACGGACGGAGGCTAGTGAAGCAGTTCGCCTCCAGGCGGGAGGACATGGGTCAGGCGTCGGCTCAGCCTCAAGCATTGTGGCCCGAAACTCACTGTCCAGTTGGGCTGTATTCTTAATCTGTGGCCTTCCCCCCCCCCCCCAGCTAAAGATTAAGAAGAAGAAGATGGCAAGTGACCAGGAGCAGTTGGCAAGCAAGCTGGACAGAGCCCTGTCCCTCACCAAGCAGGACAAGCCGAAGTCGCCCTTCAAGCTTTCCGACAGTCCCGGGGGCAAGTCGAAAGCTAGCGGGGGCTGCGGCAGGTTCTTGACGCCCTACGACAGCCTGCTGGGCGGGGGCAGGAAGGCTCTGGCCAGAGGACTCGGCTTGTCTCTGAAGCCCTCCAGAGAAGGTAAACACAAAAGGGCTGCCAGAGCCAGGAAGATGGAGGGGGGCTTCAAGGCCAGAGGCCAGCCCAAGTCTGTGCATTCTCCGTTCGCCTCGGAAGCCAGCAGCCACTCCTACAGTAAGTATCTGCGTTCGCCGCCTGTGGGCTAGCCTGGCTGGCTCGCAGTGGCCTTCGCCCTTCCTTCCCTGAGGGTCCCTCGCAGCTCTGCACTGGGCCTGAAGCCAGATGGGCGCCCCGAGGGCAGAAAGGCCAGTGAGTGGACAGGCACTTGTGGGAGGTACTGGATGGTAGTGGCTGGCCTTCCCCGGGCCCACCGGAAGCCATCACCGTGTAAAGGGAGGCCTCGCACCGTCCTGCAGAGGCCTGGAGGGTCACTTCTTTTGAGTGTTAGAGGGGGGGCATTGTCGTTTGTGGTAGACCGAAGTGCAGCTGCAGGCAGGAGTGTAGTGGATTGCGGAGGGATCGGAAGAGGAGAGTGTGTGCCTGAGCACACGCCCATTGCAGCTCACCGCCATACTGAGTGTGTTCTCGCCTGGCCTCGTCTACCATAACAGCCTCGTGTGACTGAGAAGCCAGGGAAATGGAGCAGCCAGTGGGACCAAGGGACCCACTGGGCTTTTTGCTCCGTTTAAGTAGAAGCTGGCCTGTGGTTTTGCAGAGCAAGGTGGCTCTCCTTGACCTCTCATGGAGCTGGGCCTTCTGAATACACGCTCGGTCATTCTGTCTGGACGGGCAGCTGACGACTATGACGGGCAGGAACTAAGGACCCGGCTGCTTGCGGGGACGGGAGAGGCTTCTCCCATCCAGTGGCAGGGTCACAGATGTTTTCTCTGGCTGTCTGGAGGGTTCTCCCATCTGTGTTGTGTTACCGTGTCTTAGACTCTGCTGGACTCTGGTTCCTGGGGTATGTGTGTTTGATTTGAATGTCTACTGGAAAAAAAAAAAGTGACATACGTTTCTTCTCCTTTTTTTTTTTTTTTTTTTGGCTGGTGGTGCTGGGAAATTGGTCTAGGTAGGAGCCAGATGTAAGAGCTGCCAGATAGAAGGAGCCTTCTCCCTCACTGTGGCTTCCTCTCCTTACTTCTCAGTACAAAGTCTCTGCGTAGCTTTTGCTCGTCTGAAGTGTGTATATCCCAGGCCGGCTTTGAGTTTTCCGTTCTCCCCCTTCTACCATCTGTGTGCCAGGATAACAGACACGTGCCACCATGCCCAGCTTGCTTACTGAGCTTCTCTTTTTAAAAAATGATTTGTGTGTATGCGCGTGTGTGCTTGTATGCCCTGAGGTCAGAATAGGGTGTTGGACTCTCTAGAGCTAGCGTTATGGGCGATTGTGAGAGCTCCTTGTGGGTGCTGGGAACAGAGCCTGGGTCCTCTGGAAGAGCAAGTGCTCTTAGCTGCCGAGGCTCGTTTCTGGCCGTGTTTCCTGTTCCCCTTCCCTTTCTCTTTCCTTCTTTCTCTTTCTTTCTTCCTTATCCCCTTCTCTTACCTTCCCCTTCCTTCCTTTCTTTTTACTTTAAAAAAAAAAAATTATTACATTTATTTAATTTATTTGGTGTGTGTGTATGTGTTTCTGTGGTTGTGAGGCACCATGTGGTTGCTGGGAACTGAACTCAGAACCTTTGAAAGAACAGCCAGTGACCTCTGAGCCATCTCTCCAGCCCCCTCTTTCCCTCCCTTCCTCCCCAACCCCCTCTCTTTTTCCTTCCTCCCTCCCTCCCTTATCCCTCCCTCCTTTTTTTCTCCCTCCCTCCCTCCTTTCCCCCCTTCCTCACATACTGACAGGCTCTCACAATCTAGCCTTGGTGGGCCTGAAGTCACTGTGTAGATACGGCTGGCCTTGAACTCACAGAGCTCTCTCTGCCTGTGCCTCCCCGTGCTGGGATTAAAGGTGTACAGCTGTTTAAACTCACAGTGTTTGCTGGCTTTGGAGCTCAGCCGTGGTCATGGGCTTCCCAGGCGTGAGCGCTCCTTGTGCAGGGAGGGGGAACTGTGCCCAGCACAGCGTCAGCCACTGCAGAGTCGTGTGCGTTTTTGCTTGCCTTTGACCTCTGGGTCTCCAGGACTGATGATGCTCCGGTGGGTGTGCGGCCGGCCCTTGGCCTTACGCACGTGCGATTGTGTGCGCCGCAGCGCCCCTCGCATCCAGATGGTGCGAGCACTTGGGTCTTTGGCCATGAGCAGGCAGGAGAGAAGGACCCCAAAAGGCTCTCGGCGGAAAGCGGGAGAGAGCGGTGCCTCTTTGCTTTTCCAGGTGGGCTTGGAGGGCGTGAGTGTCATGTCCTAGCTGGTGTATTCTCAAGGGGGAGCCAGGTCTCGGACTGTCACATCAGGGCGTCTCTGGCCTTGGAAGGACCAGGTTGGAACAAATGAGTGGTGAGGGCACGGTGGGTAGCGCCTACTCAGCTCTCTGAGGGCTGAGAGCTGGAGGAAGAGAACCCAGCACCGAGGGGTTTCCCCTCGGTCCCGTCTACCTGTTGTGTAGTTGCACGTGTTAGTGTGTGCGCACGCTACCTGTGTGTGCGAGCGTGGGACGGTGTTAGGGTAAGGGACAGGTGGCTTGCGGCTCCCTGAGGCGGGGGTTCCTGGTCGTGGTGGAAAATGGAGTTTATCCCTCCCGCGGCTCCGGGGACACCCTGTGCCCTTGCGTGTGTGCGTTTCTCTCGGGCTTGAAGATGTTAGGCGCTGGCAGGCTGTCCTGGTGTGTGTTCACGTTCCTCTTGTTCCGTGTGGGTTCTCAGCAGATCGAGGGATTACTGTCTTGGCTTCGGGGCGCCCTGTCTTCCTGTCTTGCTTAACCGCCCAGCGACAGCGTGAAATAGATCAAGATGATGTATGTTTGGGTTCGAGTTGGAAGGGACCGAAGAGCGTCCCTTTCCTGGGGGTGGAGCTGCGGCTGGCGCACTTTTCCCAACCCTAGCAGCACAGCCATGCGCTCAGAGCAGAGGCGGAGAGAAAGCCACGGGTGGCAAGCGGCTCAGCCGCCTCTGGTGGAAGGGAGGGAAGTGGGGCGGGGCTGAGATGGCTTCCGGCTGTGTGAGCGCCCTCACCTACCGACCGCTCAGTCCAGTCCGCTGTCGCTGCAGAGTGTGACAAGGCTGGGAAGAGACACTAGGCCGGTCCTCGGCAGCCATGCCCTCCTCTTGGAGCAGCCACTGTGCTGACTTCACAGAGGGGAGGGACCACGGGCCCTGGCCGGGAGATACTGTCGGGTCCTTCCTCAGATCGCTGCTCCCGGCCACCGCCCGGCCCTCACACCAGCGACCTGAGAGATGGCTTTACCCAGGGACAGCAGCGGAAAGGGCCTGGTTTGCCTCTCAGTGGGCAACCCAAGCTGTTCGTGCCAGGTCACAGGAGAGCTCGGTGGCACACATGCCCAGGCGTGTGGGCGTTGGCACCTGGTTCTAGCACACCTCTGTTCTCAGGGCCACTGGCAGGATAAAGACTCACAGCTTACTTTGAAGGGCTGGATGATGGCTCAGGGCCTCAAGTGCAAGCACGAGGACCCAAGCTCAGCCCCCAGGTGGTGCAGGCTGTGATCCAGGTGCTGTGCAGGCACAGACAAGGAGGCTCTGGGGCTCCCTGGCCTGCCTAGTTAGCCTTCGTGGCGAGCCCCAGGACCCACTGAGAGACTCTGTCTGCAAAAGCAAGATGGGGTCTGTGAGACAGGTAAAAGGCACTTGTCACCAAGTCTGACGACCTGAGTTCAATCCCTGGCACCCATAGGGTGGAAAAAGAGGAGAGCTGAATCCCACAAGCTTGTGTGTTCCCTGGCACACTCACGTCCCCACAAATAAACGCACGCAGAAGAAATTAAAATATAGCAAAATTTTTAAAAAGGTGGCGGGAACCTGAGGATCCAAGTTCAGGGTTGACCCCTAGCTCCCGTAACACGCACGCACGCACACACACACACACACTGGAGACCACAGACATACACGCAGATAAAAAAATAAAACCTACTTTGACTGCAGATACGGACTCAGACGACGATGAAGATTTCCTGAAAAACGCGTGGTCTGCCCAAGGCCCCTCCAGCTCCAAACTGACCTCATCCCTCCTGTGCGGCATGGTGACCAAGAGCAGCAAGCCGGCCCCGGGCCCCAAGCTGACCAAGAGGGGCCTGGCGGGCCCCCGGACTCTGAAACCCAAGGCGGCCGCCAGCAGGAAGCAGTCCTTCTGTTTGCTGCTCCGAGAGGCCGAGGCCGGCTCCTCCTTCAGCGACTCTTCTGAGGAGGATTCCTTTGATCAAGGTTACTAGCGCCAAACACAAAATAACCTTCCATGTTTTTTAGAGCGAGTGAGTGGGAGAGAGCGAGCAAGCGAGCGTGCGGGAGTGCGTGCACACAGCAGGGATGGCTGTAGCCGTCTAGGCTTTTGGCAGCGTAGCCTGCCCTATCCGCCTATCTACCTTTTTTGTTTTTCGTTTGCTTTTTATTTTTTACTTCAGCCTGTGATAACTCCACTGGCCAGCCCTTAGGGAACTCTTACACGGACTTATTTTCAGTCTCCCAGAATTTCTTTCCCTCCTTCCTCTGCACTCCATCGGCCCTCCCCAAGGGCCTCCCCCGACTCCCAGATCTAAAAGCCTAACCTTGCCCTTTCCAGACCCCCAGGCCGGCCTGGGCTTTCTCTTGGCACAAGCCTGGCGGAGGCTTGCCCAAGGAGCATTTTGTAAAGACGGACCTCTTGTGTGGGCGTGTGACTTGCTGTTTGTACCGCAATTTTGGTAATGCCAAGCTTTATTAAACATACCAAGTTCATTTTTAACTAAACTGTGTGCCTCGTTTCTCTTGCTATGTCCTTAACTAGAAGTTAGGTTGCCGCCTCCCTCCATCCATTCCTCCTTCCCGCTCCTCTCTTCCCGCTCCTCGCCCCCACTCCAGAAGCCATAGACATGGCTGGACCGCTTTCCTGTTATTCAAATATCCCTGGTATCTTTGGCATCCATTCCATTTTTCGGGTGTACAGTCAAGTGTTGTACCATCTATCTGTTTTTGTTTTTGTTTTTGTTTTTTTCCTTTTAAGCTGCTTGTCTGTGTTTTTATTTATTTATTTTTTTCTGGAAGCTTCTGCTGCTACCCACCAGTGGTTAAACAAAACAAAACACGAACAACAATTAACTTACCAATACTGTTTGCTAACACATTTCTGTGTTGAAGGGCATGCGGGCAGTTCAGAGTGTCAAGGCCTCTTGGCCATCTCACTGATTTTGTGATTTAAAATTTTTTTTTATTATTATTATTTTTATTTTTCTCTCTCATTTTTTTTCTCTTGTTCAATTTGGAAACGTTGGCTCGGTTGCCACGCCGAGGGTCAAAAATGGTATTTCTTGGGGCTGCTGGCCTGAGATCTGGCTCCAGCTCAGCCTAGGGGTCCACCACCAAAGAGCATTCTGGCTCCCACTTTTTCCAACGTCAGAATCGTAGCCTGCAGTTAGAAATTTGACAGCCCTCAGGCCCCTCAATCAGAAAATGTCCCCTTAAGGGAGGAAAGTGACACTGCCCATCGTCCCTTGGCTAGGGTCTGCTTCTGAGGAAGTCCCTCTAGAGCTAGAGTTTGGAAATAACCAGATGGGTAGCAACACGTTTGTCTGCTGAGCACGGCCCCAGGCGTGGGGAGGAGGGTCATAGCAAACTGGGACGTGACCGTACCTGCTTGAGCCCCCTGGGATTAGGACTCTGTCCCTGTCGTCCAGCCTTTCTTCAGTTCCCAGCCTCCTCTCCTCCCACGCCAGCCTTCCTAACTGGCAGAGATGGGATTTGGGGTGACCAAGTGATGGCACAAAGGGAGCCTGGTGCCTTTTGGGTTGTTCCTTTGCTGTCCGAGCCAACACAACCTGGGCCACAAAGAGAGGCCGCCAGTCCCCTGTCGCAAGCCTCCCCACCTGGTCCTCTGTGGATGAGACTGGTTGGCCCCTTGTCCCCTCCCCACGACCTGGGGTGTGGTGCCTCTACCCTTCCCTGCGCCCCCCCTTAAAATCACGGTCCCAGCCCTGAAGGTTTTGAGTCCCTCCTGTTTCAGCATAGACCACACAGAAGCAGGCATCCCAGGTCTCCTAGACAGTGCCAGGGGACCATAGCCAGAGAGAGGATTTGGAAGGGGCGAGGGCCAGGGCGTGGCTCCCCGGCTTGCCTCTACCATTCAAAGCAAAACCAGCTGGTGAGGTCTCGGAAAGGGATATTTGGGTAATAGGGCCTTCCTGCCCCTTGGTACTAAAACACTTAATTGGTGTGGCTTTTCTAGTATGTCTGCTTTCTCCTCCCAGCAGCTTGACCATCCCTCCAACCCTTGACCCCTACCCATGATGCTTTGAGTGTCTGTTTCGGTCTCTCGCATTTGCTCTCACGCTGCACTTGGACGCAAAGCGAAGGCTGGGAGTAGGGCAGACGGCGGGTTACTGAGTTTGAGTCCGAGCCTGGCTCGTTGCTCCGTAGGTAGGCAAAAACCATTTTCCTTTTCTACTCTCTGTTTAGTTCCCCTCCTCGGGGTCTGCCCCCACCGGGTCTGGCAGCAGCACATTACTTGGACTTTTATCAGGTTTTGGGAACTCAATTACCCAGCCCCTTGCCCTGAGCCAGGATTTAAAAAAACAAGACAGTAACAACAAAAACCGTATATTGACATTAAAGGTTTCCCCCTCCTTTGTTCCCTTGAGAGTCTTTGTTGGGACTTTTCTCCCCCTCTCCCTTTGGCAAGCTCTGTGGACCCTGGCAGAAAGAATTCCAGAAATTCTTGACACCCCTTGCTTGTCCTTCAAGGTCCCTCGGATCTCCTTGTCCTCATAGATGCTGGTCCAATCAGACTAGACACTGCATGAGTCCTGACAAGCACCTCAGTGAGGACCACAGGAGACCTTGGGACAAAAGCCCCCATTCTGGGTTTCTGCCTTCTGGAATGTTCTGCAGCATCAAGCTGCTGAGCCCGACCAGCTCCTGGCTTTCTGGGATCTGACTGTGGCTCTCAGAAACCCAGAGCAGGCACTCAAACGAGCCTCCCTGCCCGTGATGCCTACTGCCTGAGAATCCTCTGGAAAGAATGTTCTGGACTTCCGGTCTCCACACCTGAGCAGCCAGGACAGAGGGGGAGTTTTTAGAAAGGGGAGATTCCCAGTTCCCAATCCCAGCCAGCCACCCTCCCCGTTCCCTGCCTACCCCTACCCAAATTGGCCAACTCCAGCGAGGCCCGATGTGGGGTTACATCGGGGTTACCGATGTGGGGCTGCCGAAAAAAAGTCTGCCTACACTTAGCCTGCTTTGCCGCCGTGGCCCACTGGGGCGGAGACAGAGCCATGTGACGTCGCAATGTGATTGATCGCAAGTGTGCATTGCCTGCCTGCCCTGCCTGCCCCGCTGGCATCCCCAGCCTGCTTCATCCATCGCTCTGGGAACGCCTCCCGCCTTGCACCCTCTTAACCAACTTCCTGTCCTGCTTTCTCTCTGTCCCTCTGCTTCCCCCTCTCTGGCCTCTGTGCAGACCACCCCCCTAGTTATCCCCCACCTCCACCTCCCAAGCTGGCTGGCCGGGCAGAAACTAGGATTCCCTGCCATAGACAGGCGGGTTAGAACTCTGCCCCCATCTGCAGCCACTAGATCTCTAACCACGCTGTGGTGTGGGGCTTAGCAGGAAAAGCAACCCTCACATAATAGGATACGCTGATCTTGACATTGCTTCTGAGATGAGAGTAGCCTCCCAGCCCTACCTGGGCCCCCGGCACAAGCCCTTTGAGGCAGTGCGCCTTGGTGCTATTTCCCTTGGTCATAAGCCAGTCTTGATTTAGTTTTTAGTTTTTCGAGACGGGGTTTCTCTGTGCAGCCCTGGCTGTCCTAGACTCGCTTTGTAGACCAGGCTGGCCTTGAACTCACAGAGATGCCTCTGCTTCCCGAGTGTTGGGATCACAGGTACGCACCACCTCGCATGGCTAAGCCCGTGTTTACCTTAGGTGTCCTCACCATCTGGTGGAGAATTTGGTTGGATGCTTAGAGCACTATTGCCCGGCCTAACAAGAGCTGCCAGCCCTTGGGCCAGCAGAGCCTGCTGCTGGGGTGAAGCTGTTCTCTAACCCAGCAGAGACCTGGCCTGGACACCTGCAGCCTGCACTGCAGCCTGGGGGTTGGCCTCACGCCCTACTGCAGGGTAGGCTGGTCTGCCCATTCTAGGGTAGCCTGAGCTCATATTCATGGCTGGCATTGTTTCTTTATCAAACACGGTCACACTATGTAGCCCAGGCTGGCCCTGAACTCACAATCCTTCTGCCTCGGGCTTGGGCCACAGGTGTGCACCAGGCCGTGCCACATAGGATGTGGACCCTCTTAGCTGGGCTGGTGGGCTGGGAGGCCACCCCAGGCTCAGAGAGCCTCCCTAGCACGGGGATGCTAGATCCTAGCTCTGCACAGGAAATGAACTATGTGGGTGTCCTCATGTCCAGAAAGGGATCAAATTCTGCTTTCTGCCAACAGCCCCCTGACCTCTGGCTGACCAAAATAATACGGACCCCCTAGATTCCCCCAGCCTGAGCCCAGCCTTCCCTCCTCCTGTTCCCCTCCCCCTCTGCTCTCTGTTCTTTCCTGTTTCCTTTCTCAGCCTTCATGTCTATGTCGGGACGTGTGCACACGCGTGTGTGGACTGTGACGAGCGCTGTCTCCTGTCTTTGTCCGTCTGTGTGTCTGTCCCCCACCCACAGCACAGGTGCATGTCAGTGCTGCCCTCCCAGAAGCCCGTCCCGACACCCAGAGCCGCCCCTCTTCCTCTCCCAGGCTGCCCGTGCGTGGGTGACTGGTAGAGGCCTTGGGCCGTGGGTGGGACCGTGGGCTGGTTCTGGACCCTCCCCCAGCGGCCCTTGGTGAGGACAGAGACTGGAGCTAGGGGGGTGGCGGGAGGAGGTGGGGGGCAGCACGCGCCCAGGTCAGGACCCTGACTTGTTCCTTGTGTTCTGCATGCCAGATGACAGCTCAGAAGAGGAGGAGGAGGAGGAGGAGGAGCTGGAGGACGAGGAGGAAGAAGAAGAGGAAGCCTTTGGTAGCTATAGGCTGGGTGCCGGGGAGCAGGCCCTGTCGCCAGGCCTGGAGGAGAGTGGGCTGGGCCTGCTAGCTCGCTTTGCGGCCAGCGCCCTCCCCAGCCCCATCGTCGGGCCACCCCTCTCTGTGGTGCAGCTGGAAGCTGAACAGAAGGCCCGGAAGAAGGAAGAGCGGCAAAGCCTGATGGGTGAGTATCGCTGGCTCCAAAGTGGGTGCTGTGGGCCTGTCACAAAGGTAAGGAGACTGAGGCTCCGTGGAGGACAGGAGAGCTGGTGGGTCTTGGACCCACTGACTGGACAGAGTGCTGCCGATAACCCTTAGGTGTTATCTCCTTGGAGGCGTGCCCATGGCCACGTAAGAAGTGCTCCCTTCTGCTGGGCGTGGTGGCGTATGCCTTTAGATCCAGCACTCAGGGAGGCAGAGGCAGGTGGATCTCTGTGAGTTCTAGGCCAGCCTGGTCTATAAAACAGAGTCCGGGACAGTCAAGGCTACACAGAGAAACCCTGTCTCAAAAACCAGAAAACGAACAAGAAAGAGACTTGCTTCCTTCACCTCATACTGTCATTAATGACGCTGGTAGCTTGAGGGTCTGTGGGAGCTCAGGAAAGGCTCTGACCCAGGCCTGGGGACCGGAGGCCACCGTTAGGTGAGCAGTCTCCATCCAGGGAGAGGAAAACATAGTGACAGCGAGAGCTGCAGAAGGAAGAGGACAGGAAAACACCATGGAGATGTTCTGTGAGTCCAGCGAGGTGGGGGATGCCGTCGATGGCCTGACACCGTCGGCTGGGGGGTCAGGGTTGGCAGGCTGGGGCCCTCTGACTTACTGTCTTAACGGGCTGAGGTCATGACATTAGCGTCCAGGCAGGAAGCTCTGGCTGATGTCTCACTTCCATCATATCCTTGAGTCCCTGATGAGTCCCTGATGAGTCCGGGGTCCTTTCTCCAGCTGTCAGGGTATGTGGTTCCTGCGGCTGCTGAGAGGGCGCTTGGCCTGGCCTTCACAGAACCCTGTATTTTGTCTCTCTCCAGCGTCACCTAAACCAGATAGGGTGGTGCATGCCTGCAGCCCCAGCACTCAGGAGCGGGGAGGATCAGGGGTTCAAGGCCATCCTCAGCTATAACAATGGCAAGTTGGAGGCCAGCCTAGGGAATAGAGTCCCTTTCTCAAGTTGGGGTCGTGGATTAGACTTGAGGCCTTTCCGGCTGTCACAGGGGCAGGGCTTCCTCGACGTTCCCTGGGGATTTTCCCAAGTCGTCCCATTTCTACCCACGGCACCTTCCTCCTCCCGTAAAATATATCACTGTTGCCCCGGCGTCTTGAGGCTTTTACATTTGCTGTTTCTATATCCCCAAGTATCAGGTATCATCTCGGCATGTCCTTCAGACCAGTCATTTGTGTCCATAGATGAAGCATAAGTAAGCAGTGTATTTTGGTCATGTGTTTTACTACTTAATTATCTAAAACAGCTTTTTAAATTGCCCTTTGATTTATTTTGCATGTGTGTGTCTGGGTGCATGCGTGCCACAGGAGACACGCCAAGGTCAGAAGTCCTGGGAGTCAAACTCGAGTCGTCAGGCTTGGGGGCAGGCGCTTTTTTCTGCTGAGCCCTCTTGCTGGACCCTCATTGTTTGTTCACGCTTTTTCCACCCCTCCAGGTGTTCCTAGCCTATACTTGGCTCAGGTCTTGCCTCTTGTGTGTGAGTCCTTTTGGGAGTTGTACCAAAGGATCCTGAGCCCGATTCAGCCCCTTCCTCAGCTTGAGAGCTCTGGGCAGTTTTATAGATAATTTATGAAGGTCACCTGGTGCTGTGTGTCACCCTCCAAACTGGACCCAGTGCGGGTCTCCTCCCCTCCCATCCAGTTCGTGCCGTTCTATATCCAGATCTCTCCAACAGCGGTTTCTAGCTTCAAAAGGAAACCTTGCCACTGGGGCAGCGACATAGAACCTTCTCCAGTCTGGCCAGTGGGTACCGGGGCAGGATGCTAGGCTGCCTCTGAAGAAAGCATCAGACGTTTTAGTCTCTTGGAGTCTTCAGTTGGGTCACAATCATCACTAGCAACTATTAACAAAGGTTTCCCTCAGGGCAGGTTGCTTCTTAATGACTGTCAGGGACACAGGTTTCTCAGTGCCTACTCTAGTGGTCTCCAGCAAGGAACGTTTATTTATTGTTAGTTCTTGTCTCCAAGGCTATTGCCTCCTCCTGCTAACCTAGTCCTAGTCCTGGAAGCTTCTCTACAATTGAACCTAGGCCTACACTGTTTTCAGCCTCTGAGACTCACTGCTGAATAAGCTCACCCTTTCTTGTGCTTACTAGGCTCGGGCCTGGCTGGTTCAACTAGGATGTTCTGGCTCAAACTCCTCTCCCAGCTGACTGATTCAGCCTGGCTTTTTTTCTCAGCCTCCGCATTGCTCCGCTTGGCCTCAAACTTAACTCCAGCGATCTTTTCCAGTCTCCTGGTTCCTTCACAGTCTCTGGCTCATTCAGTCCTCACCTGAGTTCCCTCTCTGCAGCCTGTCTGTCTATTGCTGCCTCTTCTTACTCGTCATTGCCGCTTAAGTAGCTTCCCTTTCCCTCTCTCCTTGTAAGAGCTGGTTGTATCCTATCCCGTCCAATCTTCTCTGAGTTGTCATCTTTTCTGCCATTCGGTTAGACATCATTTTCCAAACATGGGTACTTCTGTCCACAAACTGTACCTCCACCTTCATTGCTTGGGATTAAAGGCATGTACCACCGCACCTGGACCTAAGCTTTTCTTTACCGGAAACTTGCTCTATGCCAGGCTGGCCTTGAACTCAGATCTGCTTCCTCTGTCACCTGGATTAAAGATGTATTTGTATTCCAGCTTTTGGATGTGATCTTTTGTCAGAACAGCCATGTTCTAAATTATGATTCCTCTACATGCACCGCCAGTTATTAGATCGCCAGATGCTTATCGTGGAAGCCAGTGTGAAACAAGAGCAAGGCTCCCGCAAGGGCAGCGTGCCCTCCTGATGCTGAGCCCTCCTCTCACCAGCCCCTGTGGATGTGGGTCTTTTGTCTGTGTGTGTGTGTGTGTGTGTGTGTGTGTGTACGTGTGTACTTGCCACGGCGCTGGTGTGAAGATGAGAAGACAGCTTTCAGGAGTTGGTTCTCTCTACCCTGTAGCTCCAGGGTTTGAATTCGGGGCGTCAGGCCTGACGGCAAGCTTCTTACTTGCTGAGGCATCACCGCAGCCCGGGCTCATCGATTTCTGTCCATTGCTTCCTTCTGTTTCCTTTGGACATATGAGTCATTTGCAGGCACTTCCTGTTTTTCAGGGTATATCTTAGGTCACTGATTTGAGACCTTACTCTTTTCTCCATAGATACAAACCTCTCTGAAAACACAGCTTCAGTTGCGTCTCACACATTGTGGTGCTTGCTGGGTTCTCATTGTTCAGGAATCATTCTAAGTCTTTCCTGCGCTCTCTGCCTTGCTCCTGTGATGACTCAGAAAGTTGTTCATTCTCCAGACACTCGAGGGTAGGTGCTCGGTCATCTTGCGGATCTCTGCTTGGATTCCGTTCCGGTTGGAAAGCACATTCTGTAATATCGATGACAAGGAAATTAGTTTGATTTAGTTTTATCCCTGAGGTAGGGGCTGCAAGGCTGGGACGTGACCCTGGTAGCTCCGTGTTTCTCTTCCGAGATACTTTCTTCTTCCAGGTCTCTGCCAGCTTCCTGTCCCTGCTCCACACAGTGCTCCAGTGTTTGCATGAGGGGCCAAGCAGCGAGGCCCCTGCCTCTGCCTCCTGAGTGCTGAGATTACAGGCGTGCACCACCAGGCAGGTTCTGTGCCGCGCTGGGGGCAGAAGCCGCGGCTTCATGCATTCTAGGCAGGCAACTCGACGACTGTGCCACAGCCCGGAGCCCCAAAACAAAACTCAACTCTTAAGCCTGACTTTCCGACCTGAATCCTCCTCACTAGAGGCATGCCCCTCCCCCTCTCCTCCAGCTGCCTTCCTGCACATTTCATGGGGAGAAGCTTACTAATGAGTTAATTAACAAGATCTTTAAGCTTTGAAGGGACTCATTCTCACACGGTGTCCTGTGCCCTCGCACCCCCCTTCCCTACCACTGTGGCTGCCTCTGAGGGCTTGTGCCCCCCCCCCCCCCCCCCCCCCGCTCCCCTGTGAACAGGCTGCCTGCTGCATAGAGCCAGGATTGGGCCCTCACCTCCTCTGTGGGAGTTGGGGGCCAGTGTTGTTGTTGCCTTCTAGGGGACTGTCAGTGCCACAGGCTGTCTGGTCTGTGGAATGACAGAATACCTTTTAGCCTTTGTTTCTAAGGGATACGCCATCGACTGAGCCTCCTGAGTGCTGCTGGCTCGGAACTTAATCTGAGCTCTGGGGACAGGAGAGACCTCAAGAGAACTGAGAGAGCTTATTTCTAGACCAGGGCAGGCTGGGATAGGCCACTATGTGGACAGAGAGGCTAGACAGGGAAGGGCTGTTAGGGCAGCAGAGGGACTGTGAACAGAGAGGGGGACCAGTGGATTTGTAGCAAGTCTGTATCTCCCAAGTCAAGGCTTCTGTGCTCTGGGCTGAGGGGACAGTAGAATGGCAACTTGACAGAAAAAGGTGGCGGATTGAGCTAGTGGCCTTGAGGTCTGGTAGTGTGCCTCAGAGTTCGGGGCATATGGAAGAGGGTCCCGGTTGTGTAGGGGCACGTTAAGGGGTGTTGAGGGGAGGGACTTCTGAGGATCCTCAAAGCAGGAAGCAGGAAGGGAATCTGTCAGGAAGTTGGATGATGGGGCCTCAGGCTTGGGGGTTTCTTGGGGCTTTCCCCGCTGCCTCACTGTGCAGCCCTCAACGAACCTGCCTTGTTTCTGAGGTTTTCTGATGGGGGCCTAGGGCCTATATAATTTAATCAGTATTCTTGGGATGAGAGGTGGGGAGCAGCCATGGGTAGGGGATAGGTGAGTTGGGTGAACCCTGTCCTTCTCTGAGCCTCAGTTTACCTCCTCCTGGTAACAGGAGAAAAGTTTCCAGAGTGTGTGTCGCTGGGTGGGATGGGTCTGTAGACTCCTTGCTGGTGGCCTGTAGGGCCAGGTGGCTAGGAAGAGGGTGGAGCTCCCAGCCACCAGCCCCCACCTCCTCCTTTCCACATCCAGGCACAGAGTTTGAGTACACAGACTCAGAGAGTGAAGTCAAGGCTCCCAGGCAGTCACCATCTGGGCTGCTGCGGCCCAAGAAGGGTGTGGGGGAGCCCAGCCAGTCTCTGGCTGCACCTGTACCTGGTCCCCGGGCCTCCGGTCCCACCAGCCCAGACAAGGCGAAGCTGGCCTCAGAGAAGGGACGCAAAGCCCGGAAGGTTCGTGGCCCTAAGGAAGCCGGCTTCGAGGCGGGGCCAGAGGCCAGCGATGATGACCTATGGACACGACGTCGGAGCGAGCGCATCTTCTTACACGACGCCTCCGCTGCGGTCCAGGCACCCAGCAACACCGTACCAGCAACCAAGCCTAGCCGCTGTGGCAGGGGAGGTGCCCCAAGCCCACGGAAGGACACCGGCCGAGCCAAGGACAGGAAGGACCCCAGGAAGGTAAGAGCTCAACGCAGGTCCCGTGATCTCTGTCGGTGGGATGATCGCTTTGATGTTAGCAGTGTGCCCATGGAAGGGCCCACCGTGTTGTGTGTGTGTGTGTGTGTGTGTGTGTGTTTGGGTGGGGCTGTGTCTATGCTGTGACCCACATGTAGAGGCCGAAGGACAACTCTTGTGTAGTCGTTTCTCTCCTCTCACTGTTAGTGGATTCTGGTGATCAAACACAGGCCCGCAGGCTTGCATGAAAGGCCTGTTTACCTGCTGATCCATCATCTCTTCAGCTTGGGTTGTCTTTTCTGACAGGGCCTGTTGTAGCCCAGGCTGGCCTTGAACTTGTAAACCTCTCACTGCCACGTGTAGGTTATAGTCTGGAGGTCTGAGGCAAAGTTTCAGCTAGCTGGTTACTACCTAAACCGTGGTCATAGCTCTGAGCCTGCAGTTCAGGCCTGTAGTGGGAGGGCGTCGCCTCCTGTGACAGCTAGCTGGGCACCTAGGTTATTTCCAGATCTTTGTTTGGATGACCCTGTTTGCAAGACATTGGTCACCGCACCTGCAGGGTGGAGTGCCTAGCTTTCTATATGGAGGTGCGTAGGAGGAGGCTCCCTCGGTGCCGAGTCCTGGGAAGGCTCACACATATCCACAGGTGACCGGGCAGCAGCTGCACCGTTTTAAATGCCCTTCCAGGAGCATGGCCGATAGAACTCACTGGTAAGGCTTTATTGTTGTTCTTGTTGGGTATTGATAGCATTTGAATGAGTAGTTAAATAAAACTAGTCCCTCCGTACATGGGACAGCCCTCGGCAAAACAGAGCCTCTGTGGATACCGGAATGCTTGGGAGAGACACCTCAAATAGAGTGCTTGTCTGTATCTCTCAGGCTTAGACTCCCCCAGTGAGGGCTGGGGTGTGACTCAGTGCTAGAGCCTAGAATCCCTCAGTGAGGGGCTGAAGTATGGCTCAGTGGTAGAGCACCTGCCTAGAATCCCCAGTGAGGGCTGGGGTGTGGCTTGGTGGTAGAGCCCCTGCCTAGAATCCCCCAGTGAGGGCTGGGGTGTGTGGCTCAGTGCTAGAGCCTCAGCCTAGAATCCCTTAGTGAGGGGCTGGGGTGTGGCTCAGTGGTAGAGCCCCTGCCTAGCATGTCCAAAGCTCTGAGTTTATGAAATATTCCCAGTATTAAAAAAGCCAAAAGTTTGTACATAAATGTTTCTGCATAGTTACCTGTTTGTGTGAGATTCTGGAAAGTTCTGTAATAATATGCACCCTGCTATTAGGAGGGTTGTTGCAGAGATTCATGGGTTTGCATTTTAGCACTTTTTTTTATTGGTTTGTGCAATAAATTTTATGGTGATGATAGAAATGAACTGCGAGGGCTAGCAAGATGGCTCAGTGTTTAAAGACACCTGCTACAAAGCCTGATGGTTGATGACCTGAGCTCAATCCCTGGACCCTGTGTTGTAGAAGGAAAGAGCTAACTCTGGCAAGTTATCCTTCACATGCACACATGGCAAAAACATGCCCTCACTCATATACGTTATATAAATTAATTACATATTATATTATTAACATGTATAATATATAAGTACATAAGTGAGATCCAATAAAAATAACCTGGGGACCATGTCCGGTGGCGCACGGCTGTGATCCCAGCACTCAGGGAGGCAGAGGCAGGTGGATCTCTGTGAGTTGAAGGCCAGCCTCGTCTACAAAGCAAGTCCAGGACAGCCAAGGCTACACAGACAAACCATGTCTCAAAAACAAAAATTTGTGAATAAAATCTAGAACTCTTGTATGGAGAGAGGAGCCTCAGTGCTATCTTAGGTGTGCTATGATGAGGGTCACATGGGTGTGAGAGGTGGTCAGTGGCCTCACAGGTAGCAAGCAGGGAAACGGTGCGTGAGAGTCAAGGATGAAACCCGGGTCGGCGTCATTCTTAGCAGGCACTGGGGCAGACCTTCCAGAGTCTGACCCCGATTCTCTCTCTTACACATTTAAGCACGGTAAAACTTTGGAAAGAGGTTTCCACGTGACAGTTATCACAACAACACTTTGTGCCTTTATCCATCTAAAACCCTTGCAAAGTAGCAAAGCGCCGGTGACCTTTACAGTGAGAGTTGAGTTCTGTTGGCTGATCCGCAGAGCTTAGGGGAAGGGAGGAGGGATTTGTAGCAAGCGTGAAGCCGGATTCTGCCTGTGGAGGATGCAGTGTACACGGGACCTCTTTCGTAAGGACGGGCTCTGTCCCCTGAGAGACAGAGCTCAGGCCAAGGGCCTAGAAGAAGCGCAGGAGACTGGGCGAGTCACCAGGCTGAGAGATGGCACCCCCTCCAGCCCCCCAGGTGAAAGAGTGTCCCTTGAAGAACAGGCCTTCGTGTTTAACAGGTCTGGCTTTTCTAGTGCTTTCCATGAGCCATGGCTCCTCACCCTGCCTCCTTGCCCAAGTGGCCTGGGTGCCCCCCTCCCCCCGCTTGCCCTCTGACATTTCTGCCCTTTGCTTTCTCCTCTAGAAGAAGAAAGGGAAGGAGGCTGGCTCAGCAGCCACACTGCCACCAGCCCGTGTTTCCACCCTGCCTGACTCCAGGGCCACCCACCCAGGGCCCCTGGCAACTGCCAAACGCAGCAAGGCCAAGGCCAAAGGAAAGGAGGTGAAGAAGGAGGTAAGGATGCCAGGGCGGCTCATAAATCAAGGCTGGGTTGGGGCTCAGGTCAGGCGTGGGCATGCAATGCCCCTAGCCCATGTGGTCGTGCTGGCTATGAGTGTGATAAGCCTGAGCGTCTCCTGTGCCAGCTCAGGGCTCAGCCGAGACTGTAACCACCTGAACTGTGAGACCTTCCCTCAGCCCCCATGGGGGTGCTCAGGCTCCTCTTTGTTGGCAGAGGGCTATGGTGTGCCTGTGTGTGCCTGCTCCCATGGCCCAGTTTTCTCACAGCTTCATTGTACATGGCTAGAAGTCAGTTTCTCTGGGGCGGAGGCCAGGGTGTCTGCTGTGCTCACATGAGGAGAGTACTGAGCACCGAGTACTAGGTACTGTGCTGGGTACACAAGGCTTGGACTACCGTGCTGTGGCTGGTGCCTCTGCAAACTGACCGTGGCCCTGGCTTTCTGAGGAATGTTCCCAGAATGACAGGACGACCCGGGCCTGCCTCGTGCGGTGGCATCAGCGTGTGTGTTCTCCCCCAGAACCGAGGAAAAGGGGGTGCCGTGAGTAAGCTGATGGAGTGCATGGCAGCAGAGGAGGACTTTGAGCCCAACCAGGACTCAAGCTTCTCCGAGGACGAGCACTTGCCCCGAGGTGGGGCCGCAGAGCGACCTTTGACCCCAGGTGAGTGTCCTGAGAGGCTTCATGGGTTCCCCGGAAGCATTTAGACCTCAGTGCAGGGCGAGGCCCTGAGGCTGGGGCAGCTCAGCTCCGGCCTAGCCAGCCCTGTAGTGGGGATGGGGAGAGATGAAGTAGGCAGATGACGTGCTGATCATGGGGCCAGTCTCCACAGTGAGGGCCTCACTGTGCGTCTTAACGTAAGCCTGGCTGTGCAGGCGGCTGGGAGGCAGGAAGCTGCTGCCAGGAAGCCTCCGCCACCACTGACAGCATGAGGGAGACAGCTTGGAGGATGATGGGTTAGGTGGGAGACATATGGGTGGGGTGGTGGGTCACGTGAGCAGATGCCCGAGGATGGGGGCAGGAAGAGGTGAAGACCCATGTTAGGAGGTCCCTGGAGAAGCTGTCAGTGAGATGGGTACTGTGTGAGCGATTATATATTTGCACATGATGGCCACAGTTTAGGGGTGTTTCAGCAGTGCCCCAAACAGGGTACCTGGAGCCCAGGGTCTGAGCTAGGAGGAGGGAGGGTGGGTGTGAGCTGTGGGGAGCAGGCTGGAAGAGGAGCTAGGCTCTCCCTGCTGGGGTGCCTTGGTCACACCCTGGAGCGGTGCAGCCAGCCACGGGCTCACGCATGCATCTGGGTGGCAGCGCTAACCTGGGCAGGCATGCCGTCATGCTCATGGGCTGTAGAGGCCCAAGCTACGCACTCTGCCCCGATTGTCACTAACTGCAGCTGTGCAGGACAAGGATAGGAGTGGGGCAGCTTGGGCCCATGGGGGTGACTGAAAACCAGGAGGTCTCCCCTGACTTTGTAGAACTGGCTAGCATTCTGTTCTCTGTCCAAAGCAACTGGCACTGTCAAGACCAACTTTAAGGTGCACAGTTTTCCCTCTGCCTATGAGCATGGGCGCAGAAGCAGGAGCAACAGAGGAGTGCGTTTTACATTTGTCCATCCATCCATCATCTATCTGTCTGTCTGTCTATCTATCTATCTATCTAATCTTAAGCTTCACAGACTGAGCTACATCTTCAACCATTCTAGACATGTAATTTTGGACAATTACTTGTTCTTGGTTTCTAGGCAGGCTGTCTCTTGTGGAACCATACATCCAGCCCCTCACTGGGGGATTCTAGGCAGGAGCTCTACCACTGAGCCACACGCCAGCCCCTCACTGGGGGATTCTAGGCAGGAGCTCTACCACTGAGCCACACCCCAGCCCCTCACTGGGGGATTCTAGGCAGGAGCTCGACCACTGAGCCACACCCCCAGCCTTTTAACTTGGAGAGTGAATTTCACTAAGTTGCCTCTACTGGCCTTGAGCTCGCCTTGAGCTCACTGTGTAGTTCAGGCTGGCCACGCACCTTAGTCTTCATGTCTCTTCTGTCATGGGGATGGCTACCACCACACGCCCAGTTGGGTCTTTTTCATACCTGCCAAGGACAGGGACCAGGTGTAAGGTCTCCTGGAGAAGAAGGGGAGAAACTGGGATGGGCAGTCTGCGGGGTATGGGGCTCAGGTGGAGAAGAACAGCGTTCTAGGGACATGGCAGGGGCACAGTGTTGGAAGAAGGCACCTTAGCACCACTGGTGGGCTTCACAGCCCTGGACCTCGAGAGTTTTGATTTGTGGGGAGAATTTGTTACTCCTGGCTTCTCACTCACCTGAGACCTTCCTGGGAAGTGGGGGCGCCCACCCCCCACCCCGAGGGCATTTGGGACACAGTGTATACGGAGACAGTCCCAAGGCCTTCATCTCCTGGAGGGGCTGGCAGAGTCACCGGGTGGGCCTGGGCCTGGCTGCTCCCGGACCCCCTGTGAGTGTGCCCGGCTCCTGCCCGCCCCTCTGCAGCCCCCCGCTCCTGCATCATTGACAAGGACGAGCTGAAGGACGGCCTGCGCGTGCTGATCCCCATGGACGATAAGCTGCTGTACGCGGGCCACGTGCAGACTGTGCACTCTCCAGACATGTGAGTGGGCAGCCTCCGCACCTGCCCCTGTCCGGGGCCCCCGCAGGTTCTTCTCCCTTCGCCGAGATGTGGGGTCCTCTGGGGAGCAGCTGAGGCCAGTAGTTGAGAGTTCCCCCGAAGTAGGCCCCACTTCTGCTGGGCGGGGCTAGGCCTCATGGGGCCCGCAGGAAGCCGGTGAGGAAGGCGTGTGGCCCTCCTTTGGAAGGAGGGGTCTGGCTGGGCACGCTTTCTAGCCCCTGCAGCCCCTGAGTGAGGAAGAGCGAGAGCAGTCCAGTTTACAGAGTAGGCTAACAGACATCTGAACCCAACGCTGACTCCCCTGGTCCAGGCGGCCGAGGTGGCCCTGCTGGGTGTGGGCCGTGTTCAGTCTCCTGAAGGGTGTTCTCTGGCCACTGCCCCATTACACACGTGTCCCCCGCCTTGCAGATACCGTGTGGTGGTGGAAGGCGAGCGTGGAAACCGTCCCCACATCTACTGCCTAGAGCAACTTCTGCAGGAAGCAGTGAGTGGCTGGGAGGGGAGGAGAGGGGAGGGAGGGCCTCCAGGGCTGTGGCCCGAGCTCCGCTCTTGGTCACTGCCTTCCCAGTCACCTCCGACCTTCCGTCTGTACCCTGCTAGATCATAGACGTGCGGCCGGCCTCCACGCGCTTCCTGCCCCAGGGGACCCGGATCGCGGCCTACTGGAGCCAGCAGTACCGCTGCCTGTACCCAGGCACGGTGGTCCGAGGTGAGACACCGCTCCCCCAGCTCCTGATAGGCCTGTTCGTCTGGTCACTGGGACCACTGAGACCCGCTGGGTTAACTGTAGAGGCTGGTTAGAGTGACTGAACTCCAGGCGGGCTTTCTGGTGCGGCCTGACCTGGGCGCTCTCCCGGAGAAGTCAGGACTCGGGCATGCCGTCTGAGCTTGCAATCTTGCCTGTAGGCTGGCTGCACCCCAGCTTCTTGGGGGAGGCATTCCAAACCCTGTCATCGGAGAACGGCTCACTGTCCTGGTGGCCCGCCTAGGTCAGGGGTGCCCTGGATTGTCCTGCTGCCTTAGCGGGCACGGGGCTCACCTGGCCCTTGGCTCTGTTGACTCTGGGCAAAGTGGAACCTCATAGCAGCGCAATCGTGTGTGGCCAACCGTGGTGGCGTGAAGCATGAGTAACATCATGTTCACACGATAAACAGGAAGCAGAGAGTTGGGGGGGCACCAGACACCAGGTGCAACCTTCAAAAGGACCTATGACCTATGACCTGCTACCAGTTAGGCCCCCAAACTGAAGGTTTCTACCCAATATTAGCACAGACTGCTGGGCCTGAGTAGTCACATGGGAAAGCTGGGATGTTGTGGCTCCCACAGAGACTGGAAGTCACGCAGACAAAAAAAAAAAAAAAAATAGGGTAGGGGTGGTGTGGTGTCCAGGAGGCTAAGAATGCTTTCTTCAAAACCCTGAAAACCAAGTTCAGATCCCACCCACCCACTGTCCGTCTCCCTTCCCTTTCTTCCCCCTCCTCTTAACAACTCCAGCTCTTCAGACTGTGAAGGCAGGAGGATCGCTGGGGCTTTCTGCCTTCTAGCCTTACAGAAAACGTGAGCCTCTGGTTTCAAGGAGGAACCCTGCCTTGAAGGAATGAATGATAGGCTGAGAATGCTAGGCAAGGATGCGTGATGTCCTCTGCTGGCCTCTGCATACACATGTGTGCTCAGTCACTCACACAGACATGCATGATACAAAAAAGCGGAGACTTACATATGTTTAAAGCCAAAGGAGTAAACAGGTTCGTGGATGGAGAGATGGCCTGGGCGGGTACAGGTGCTTCCTGGCCTTGCAGCATCCACATGGTGACTCACACTGGCACTCCGCTGCAGAGGATCTGGCGCCCTCCTCTGGCCCGTATGTGTTCCTGCATGCACATGGTACACAGACTTATACAGGGCATACACACATACACCTACGTAAAAATGAGTAAGTCTTGGGGCTGGGGACAGGGCTCAGCGTTTAGCAGCACTGGCTGCTCTTCCAGAGGACCTGAGTTCAATTCCCAGTACCCACATGGCGGCTCACAACTGCCTAAAATCCAGCTCCACGTGATTTGGCGCCATTCCACAGACATGCATGCAGCAAGACACCAACGCACATAAATCAATCATTTTTAAAAAGCAAACAAGGCTTAACAGAGAAATAAATGGGTACCCCAGAAGATAAATAGTGGGGATGTCAGACAAAACGAAGTGGATACTCGAGCAGTTCAAGGCTTAGTGATTCCAAAACCAACCTACGTGGGGACGTGGATGTTGGTTGGACCAAAAGGCCAAGCACAGCACATCCCTTAGCTACCTCACATTTTACACACCAGGAGACTGAATACCGCTCAACAGCAGGTGCCCTGTGTGGTCTAAACCATGACTGGGCTGGGAAGGTGTTTATTTTCCCACCTGCAAATCACTGAGCATTCCCCGGAAATGATGCTGCCATAGGAAACGTTTACCTAGGAGTCTGGCATTCTGAGACTTCCTGTCTTCCCGTGTCATGCAGGGGTAGGTGCTCTCCAGGCTGCCTCAGGGGGCCTCTTGCAGTTTTAGAACTGAGCCTGGCCAGCATGCTAAGGGTCCTTTTGGTCTCTTCTGTTTGACATTCTGTGTCTCACATTCATGGTTCATCTCTTCATTTTAACAGATCTTTCAGTGGCTTGTGTGTTTGGAGAGGTGGGCTCGTGTAGCCCAGGCTAGATTTAAACCCTCTATGAGGCAGTGAGGACTCTGCACTTCTGGCCCTACCTTCCTCCAGCTTCTAAGCACATGGGCCCTCTCACTGAATTAATGCAGTGCCAGGGATAAGACCTGTGTGCCCCTGGTAGGCACAGTGCCAGCGGAGCCACACCCCAGCCTCTTGTAGTTGGAGACAGACTCCACACGTGATAAGTTTATCAGGGCCTCTGTGTTACCATCTGTTTAGTCTCCCCTTACTTAGAGACAGTTGAGCTGGGTAGAGATTCCACACTGGAAATAACTTACCTCTTAACTTTTGTTTGTTTGTTTGTTGAGACAGGGTTTCTCTGTGTAGCTCTGGCTGTCATGGAACTTGGTCTGTAGACCAGGCTGGCCTCTAACTAGATCCACCTGCCTCTGCCTCTGCCTCTGCCTCTGCCTCTGCCTCTGCCTCTGCCTCTGCCTCTGCCTCTGCCTCTTAGATGCTAGGATTAAATCATGTACCACTATCGCCCTGGCTTCTCCATACCTTTTCAAAGTCAGCCTAGAACTAGCTGTGTGAACCAGATTGGCCTCGAACTCACGGAGATCCATTTGCTCCTGCCTCCCAAGTGCTGAGATTAAAGGTGTGTGCCATGATGCCTGGCTACATTTGTTTTCTATAGATTTGAGCTTCCCCTAGAAGCTGGCAAATTCACCACATTATAATTCCTAATCTGGGCGCTGAGGAGATGGCACAGTGGGTAAAACAGTTTCTGTGCAACTGTGAGGACCTGAACTCAGAAGCCCAGCACACGTGTAAATGCCAGGAGAGCATGTCTCCTTAGGATTCCAACAGACGTGGGATCCCAAAGCAAACCACCTAGCTAGATTAGCGGAGTCAGTGAGATCTGGGTTCAGTTAGGAGAACTTGCCTCAGTCTGTGAGGTGGAGAGTGATGGAGGATACCCAGCGTCACCTGCTGGCTTGCACGCATATGCACACATGGGAACCTGTACCTGCCTGCACACACACTAAAAATGTAATTCCTAAGTCTTTGTAGGAGGCTCATTTTGTTACTCTTTCTATAGAACTGTTTAGTCCTCTTATTGTTTCTACTTTCCCATCGTGTTTGTGTGTGTGCCCGTACGCGTGTGTACACAGGCATGAAATCTGCACATGCCAGGGCACTCATGTGGAAGTCCAGATGGCTTGCAGGAGTGTGCTTTCCACCTGCACTGTGCGGTCTCCCGGGATGCAGCTTGCATCTTCAGGTTTGTCAGCAGTGTGCTCATCCGCCACGCCTTCCTGCCAGGCCTGGCTCTGAGTGTCCGATCCTCCAGCCTCAGGCTCTGAGTTCTGGGATTATAGGCACGCGTACACCACTGCTCACACCTTGACTCTGCGCTGCCTTGAGGGTTGATTTTTCAAGGAAATCTTTGCTCCACCAGGACACCTTGTTTTAGAGAATCTCACAGAGGGTGTTTTGTTCATTTGTTGAGATTCCTTTGGCTCCTTTTTCCTTTCGTGTCCCCTCCTGGTCTGGGTTAGTTTTCTTCTTCCTCTCATTGGCGATTGTCCTGGCATCTTGGTTGATCCCTGGGGGAGAGAGGGATTGAAACGCCAGTCTGGAGCTCTGCAGGCTGGTGGGTGGGCGGAGGCTTCTGTTGGGGATTCCCCAATACTGGTGTGTGAAGGTCCTTCCTCCTAACGGGTCGGTACCACAAGGCCCGTGTCTTTGGGGATTTGGACTAAGCATTTGCATATCGGAAGGGGCTGGCGTGTCTCCGTGTTCAGTATACAGATGTACCTAGTACCCTTCCGTCTATAGCTGTACGAATCTTTGCACCCGTCCTGCGTATACTGACCCCTTCCCTTCGTCAGCTATTGGGGTCTTCCTGCATCGCGGGCCTTGATTTCACCTCCTGTTAGCACAGTAAAGCCAAATCTAAAATCAGCCAGACTTGCTGGCACAGGCCTCCTCCCACTGGTACCCAGCTGAGGCAGGAGGATCACAAGGTCAAGGCTTCCCTGGGCTATAGAGTGAGTTCAAGGCCAGCCTGGGCAGCTTCAGTGAGGTTCTGTCTCAACAAGTGAAAGTGAAAAGGGGGTTGGAGATTGGGCTTGATGGTAGAGCCTTTGGCATGCACAGGGTCTGACTCCAACTGTTCTCGATTATGACTCTGTCCCTATGGAATGTTCTGGAATGTTGACACAGGCCCACTTCATGTCTTCGAGATTCAGAGCTGATGTACTTGGTAATGCTTTTCTGAGTGGCTTTGGGGAGAGTCTTGTATAGCAAGCCCAGATATGTGTATGACCAGTCACCACCTCGGAAAGCGTAAGACACAGGGCCAGAAATGAGAGAGCTGGAGGGGCCGTCCTCTGCCCTTGACCCGTGTGGCCTTTAATGCCCTCGCCTGTGTACGCACCGCTGGGTCCCACAGCCCTCAGAGCCTCCTTGACGAGCTCCTTCCCCCAGGGCTGCTGGACATGGAAGACGACGGAGACCTGATCACTGTGGAGTTTGATGACGGCGACACCGGCAGAATCCCGCTCTCACACATCCGCCTCCTGCCACCGGACTATAAAATCCAGTGTGAGCGACAGACCTGTGGCACGGGGGGAGGGAGGGCATCCTGAAAACCCCGGCTGGCCCACACACGCCCACGCTCCTGTCTGGCTGCCTACCCAGCGGCACATCCTACCTTCTCAGGGTTGCCTGCGTCCCCTCCACATGTCTCTGGGCTCAGTGTGGTTCTCTCTTCTTTACTGGGATGGAATGCAGGACCCTGTACAAGCTAGGCACTCTCTCTACCACTGAGCCACTCCTCAGCCCCTCACAGGAGGATTCTAGGCAGGTGCTCTACCACTGAGCCATACCCCAGCCCCTCACAGGAGGATTCTAGGCCCTATTTCTGAGCTCCTTAACATGAATTAGCTGCAGGGTGTCCCATCTGTATATAAGAAGCCTGGATCAGTAATACCTGAGCCACTGTCCCCTTTGGCCTGCAGGTGCTGAGCCATCCCCAGCACTCCTAGTGCCCAGTGCCAAACGCCGTAGCAGGAAGACCAGCAAAGACACTGGGGAAGGCAAAGAAGGGGCTGCCACAGGGCCTCAGGAGGCTACAGGGGCCAAGGCTCGAGGGCGGGGAAGGAAACCCAGTGCCAAAACCAAGGGTGGTAAGTTTCCCCGGGTAGGGAGGGGCTGCGACCACTGTGGGAATCGGGTGCTGGGGTGTGGAGCATCCTATGGTGACCATCTTAGGAGAATTCTGAGCTTCTGGGCGGTTTTGTGTGGTACTCTTACCGACTAAAGGAGTTGGAACGCGTTGGAAGGGCCTCCCGAGGGGCTTGCACAGGCAGGGACCTTGCCCCCAGCTCCCTCCCAAGGAGTCCATGGGGGCTTTCTGAGTGGGATCCCAGCTCATCCAGCAGGGAGTCATCCTACCTTTCTCCCAGCATTCTCCACCCTTGACCTCTAGTTGTGATCTCCCTATCAGACAGAGCCGCCGTCCTGGAGGAAGGGGCTGCCACAGACGAGGCCCCCAGTGCTCCCTCGGCCCTGGAGCCCATCAACACTCCAAGTTCCAAGAAGAGCACCCCGGAGCCCGTGGAGAAGCGGCCCAGGGCCCCCAAGGCTCGCTCAGTGTCTGCACAGCCCAGCCCCATACCGCCAACCTTCTCCAGCTGCCCAGCTCCTGAGCCCTTTGGGGAGCTTCCAGCCCCCAGCGCAGCCCCGCTTATCAACACGCCGGTCACCATGCCTGCCACTCGCCCCAAACCCAAGAAGACCCGGGCCTCCGAGGGCTCAGGTGCCAAAGGTCCCCGGAGGCCAGGGGAAGATGACGAACTACTTGTCAAACTGGACCACGAGGGGGTCATGTCTCCCAAAAGCAAGAAGGCCAAAGAGGCCCTGCTCCTGAGGGAAGATCCGGGGCCCGGGGCTTGGCCGGAGTCCACGGGGCTGCTCAGCCTGGGCAGCTACCCACCAGCTGTTGGCAACAGTGAGCCTAAGGCCACCTGGCCCAAGGCTCTGGAGGGAGACCTCACTCAGGAGCCCGGGCCGGGGCTTCCTGTAGAGGATGCTGGCATCTCCGAGAGCCCAGACAAGGCCCAGGCGGAACAAGACGGGGCAGAGGAGTCCGAGTCCACCAGCAGCAGCAGCAGCAGTAGCAGCAGCAGCAGCAGCAGCAGCAGCAGCAGTAGCAGCAGCAGCAGCAGTAGCAGCAGCAGCAGCGGTTCTGAGACGGAAGGAGAGGAGGACGCTGAGAAGAACAGGGAGGACGGCCGGGGTGCAGGGGGCCGGACCTGCAGTGCTGCCAGCTCCAGAGCCTCGTCTCCCGCTTCCTCCTCTTCCTCCTCTTCCTCCTCGTCTTCCTCTTCCTCTTCTTCCTCTTCTTCCTCCTCTTCCTCTTCCTCTTCCTCCTCTTCTTCCTCTTCCTCCTCCTCCTCCTCCTCCTCTTCCTCCTCCTCTTCCACCACAGACGAGGATTCCTCCTGCAGCTCGGACGACGAGGCAGCCCCCGCCCCCTCCACGCAGCCAGCGCTCCCTGCCAAGGTGCCCAAGCCACCGAGCAAGGCACGGCCCTCAGCTCACTCCCCAGGCAAGAAGGCGCCCCCTGCCGCCCAGCCGCCGCCCCAGCCCCCGCCCCAGCCCCAGCAGACTCTGCAGCCCAAGGCCCAGACTGGGGCTGGAGCCAAGAGCCGACCCAAGAAGAGAGAAGGTGTGCACCTGCCCACCACCAAGGAACTGGCCAAGCGGCAGCGGCTGCCCTCAGTGGAGAACCGGCCCAAGATTGCCGCCTTCCTCCCCGCCCGGCAGCTTTGGAAGTGGTTTGGCAAGCCCACCCAGGTAGAGTTCCTGGAAGGGGGGTCATGGGTGAGGGGCCCCTGAGTTCCAGAAGAGCACCCTGGTTGCCAAATTCCTTTTAGTCCAGAGGCCATGTCTGGTATAGAAGGGCCCTGCCTCACTTACACAGACTTCCTTTTGGAGCTCAAGTCTGGACAGAGCAGGGACCCACACAGGCCCTCCTGTGGTGCCAAGGCCAGAAAGAGAGGGTCCTCCAGGCCTGCTTGTCAGTGCACCTGCCTCAGCATCAGTCGCTTCTCGACCTCCAGTTCAGCACGAGTGACCAGTCCACACCTTTTGCCTGGCTTAGACTCTGGGTACCCCTGAGCAGCCCTGTGAGGTGGGCCAGGGGTCATGGGTCCTACCTCTACCTGACAGTGGTGGCTGGTCTTCCAGAAGCAGGCTCTAAGCAGCCCCGGCCCCCTGTCTATCATGTGCGTGCGCGCGGGTGCTGTTGAGTTGGAGAGTGCCACCCCCGAACCCACCCCCCACCAGCCACACACTGCCGCGTTCTGAATGGGACACTGTAGTGGTGCCGGGCTGGATTTGTAGACACTTGTGGGACGTGGAGTCCGGCCAGAGGAAGTAAGTCCCTGAGGCAGGTCCTGAGTGTGCCATTGCCGGCCAGTTCCTGTGAACAGCTGCACATTCCCTCGTTGCCGGGCGTCTTGCCCAAGCACAGAGGGTCAAATGGCCGTGGACTCCTGAAACCATGAGCTAAAGCAAATCTTCGTCCTTTTTTAATCTGTCAGGTAATTGGTCATCCGTGAGAAAAGTAGCCATCATAAATAGAGCACAAACGCATGAGCACAGGAGTAAAGCATCCATGTCCACATTCACATACATGCAGCATGTCTGAGACAAGGCACACGAGTATATCACTTCTCAGTGGAGGAGGTGGCCAGTGGCTGTTCCGGAAGCTTCCATGTGGTGTGTGATGCAGCTGTCCTGGTCCACGGTCCGCCCCATACCTGTGGGTAGAAAGATCCCGAGCGCCAGCGTGTCAGTGTTACTGTGTCCCCTCACAGTAACCAAACACCCTCTGAATGGCGAGGGTGAACTTGACTTGCCATCCTACTGCGGGGACCACGGGCCCGTACTAGCATGCCCGGTTCACGGCATCCTGAGGATGGAACCCAGGGCTTCATCCCTGCACCAGGCCTCGACACCATGGCTTTATTCTCTGGTGGGGTGCTGGGTGTCAGAGCCGAGAGGCGTAGGAGGGAGTAGACTGCTTATGTCATGTCCAGGAAGCGAAGAAAAAGAGGGAGAGGCCAGGCCTTGAATTCCCCCAAGGGCATACCTTGATGGCCCAGTGACCTCACCAGCCCCATCCTGCTGCTTTCTCCCCACTTCCTGGACCAGAGCCTCTGGGGACAGTAACTGACCGTCAGTAGCCAGGCTCGTGGATGGGGTTCCCCTACCCACAGGCCCGCCCTGGCTCCGTGGCTTGGGCACAGGTGGAGAGCCAGAGGCCTGATAGTTCCTTTAAGGCTGCACCCGTTCCAACCCAGCAGCTAGTCACAGCCCTCGCTGTGTGCGCCCAGGGCTGGCTGGGAGTGCTGCCAAACTGGCTCTTCCATGCAGACCGCCAGGATTGATGGCGGTGACTTAGGCCCAGGGGTGGGGGATTCAGAACTGCCCAGACGAGGCCTGGCTGGTGGGGCGCCCCGCCTTCGGCTCCGTGGGGCTGGGCTCTGGTCCCTGATGAATGCATCCCACAGCGGCGAGGCATGAAGGGCAAGGCTCGCAAGCTCTTCTACAAGGCCATCGTCCGGGGCAAGGAGATGATCCGCATTGGGGACTGCGCCGTCTTCCTGTCAGCCGGCCGCCCCAACCTGCCCTACATCGGCCGGATCCAGAGCATGTGGGAGTCGTGGGGCAACAACATGGTGGTTCGGGTCAAGTGGTTCTACCACCCGGAGGAGACCAGCCCTGGCAAGCAGTTCCACGAGGGGCAGGTGAGCCTCCCCGCTGGGCACCGGGAGCGACTCCGTGTGCCGAGGTGTCTCATTTCCATTGGTGTGACGCAATGCCCTGGCGGAGAGCAGCTTGCAGGAGTAAGGGTTTTCATTTAGCTGACAGCTCGGCGCTAGCACTCCTCCTGTGGGCAGTCACAGTGGCAGGAGGTGGGACAGCTGGCCACACCACATCCACAGTGGGGAGCAGAGAACCAAGGCTTTCATGCCGAGCGCGGAGCCTGCTTCCTCTACTCACGGAGTCCAGGGTTCCCTGTGCAGGGAATAGCGCCGCCTACAGTGGGCCAGGTCTCCCCTCGGTTGGTTAACAAACCAGGCTGGTCCCCAGCAGATGTACCCACAGCCCAGCCCGACCTGGACAGTGCCATACTAAGACTGTCTTCCCAGAAAGTTCGAGATCCTGACAATTCAAAACCATCAATTCAGCCAGATGTGGCTGGGCATCTGGGCGCTGGGAACAGCGGCTCTTTAAGTGGGAAGGTGGAGTCCGGGGAGTCTGGTTGGCCTGGGATCCCAGGTGGGAGTAAAATAAGGCTCAGACTTGTCCTCCTCTTCCCCCACCCCCAGCACTGGGACCAGAAATCGGGGCGTAGCCTCCCTGCGGCCCTGCGGGTCTCCAGCCAGAGGAAGGACTTTATGGAGGTGAGGAGGCAGCGATGGGCCCGTGGGGCTGGGGTGCAGGTTCTTCCGGACGGGGTGGGCTGCAAGCTGTGTGCTCTGCTCCCTCAGCCTCTCGCTGTGTCTGTGACTCTGTGCTGCTGGGATCCCTTTCTCTGTCCCACCCCGGGCCTCCCAGCATCCCTCCCTCTCTGGGTCTTGCTCTGGCCCGTATCGGCACATCTGTCCACCTTCTCTTCTCGTTTCTCTCATTTTTATTTCTTCTCTGTGTGTCTGCGCACACACATGTTCACAGCCATGGCGGAGAGTGTGCACGTGGGTGTGGGTAGGGGCCGACACGGTGACTTATCTGATTCCAAACCCAGAGCTCACTAGTATGGCTGGTCTGACTAGCTGGCTTGCCCCGGAGGCCCGTCTCTGCCGCTTTCAGGGGTTCTCAGGGTCTGAGCGTGGTGGGGATGGCCGTCACGGCCGTTCTTGCTTCGGGTGCTGTGCTCCCTTGCCACCTCTTCCCCTCCGTCTCCTCATCTCGCTGTCTCTCTGTCCTGGTCCCCATCTCCCTCCATCACTCTACCTCTGTCTCCAGGCCCAAGGCACCCCGGGGCCCCCCTGGTCCAGGGAGGGTTCGCTGCAGTCCCTGATCCCCACGCTTTGCCCACACAGCGCGCCCTGTACCAGTCCTCACACGTGGACGAGAATGACGTCCAGACAGTGTCCCACAAGTGCCTGGTGGTGGGCCTGGAGCAGTACGAGCAGATGCTGAAAACCAAGAAATACCAGGACAGCGAGGGCCTGTACTACCTCGCGGGCACCTACGAGCCCACCACAGGCATGATCTTCTCCACGGATGGCGTGCCTGTGCTCTGCTGAGCGCCGCCTCCCCAGCCGGCCCGCAGGGACCCCTCCCCACCACTGCCACGGCGCGGGACCCGTGTGTTGTGTGCATGCCAGTGTGTGCTCGTGGGTGTGTGCATGTAGCCAGGTGGACGCCCCGGGCAAGTGCGAGTGTGTACATGTGTGTGCCCGGATGCATGCACGTGTGCGCGCACATGTGCACACGTTCCCAGACCCTTTCCGGTCATCCCCTGGGGCCCTCGCGCTGAGGCCAGCCCCTCCCCCTCCCCCTCCCCCTCAGATAGCAGGGTCCAGCCCAGTGGGGACTTCCTCCAGCACTTTGTATTCGCTTTGTGAGGCCCGTCGAGGCTCTGGCTCTGTGGATGGGGTACAGGAGAGCTCCCCGGACCCACCCCGACGCTCAGTGTTGACTTCAGCCACACCCAGCACGGAGCCCACCGGAGGCCCCCCGCCACGGGCCCGGGGGCCCCTCAATGCCAGCCAGCTTCACCAATCACGCCGGGCATCTGGGCGCCTGCGTGCCCGGCCTCCACCCTCTCAGGACAGCCTGGACTTGGGGAACAAGGCAGGGGAGGGCAGCCCAGGAGCATCACCATTCCCGGTGGGCCCCCTAGCCCAGACCCTTACACTACAGAAAACCCCAATGGTGCTGAACCCCGCGTCCATGCTCGGCACGGCCCGCCCGGCCCCTCCGCCAGGAGGACCCCAAAGGGTTACCTGTATAGTTGATCGTAGCCTGTCCCTGTACCATACACCTTTAAATGGAGTCAGCTTTTTAATTATATATATAAAGATAAATATATATAAATATATATATATAAACTTTTTAAAACTGTGAAAAAAATAGCTATGAAATTATAAAAAAAAAAACAACCACATTCTGACGTGCAGAATATTATTTTTTATTTACTGTTAGATTGTGAGTGTCTAGCACCGGCTTTATGCCTCCCCCCAGCCCCAACTCCCCTGCCCCCTCACCCCGACCCACGTGTACTGTGTGTGCCCCCAAATGGACGAGAGATGGAGACAGATGGAGGGGACCCCGAGCCCAGCCCTCGGCTCAGCCCCAAGCACTTAACGGCCCCCTGTGCCTGCCAGGCCCCAGTGGGGTCTCCGGAGGCTTTGAGCAGACAATCTTGAAGGAAGGAAAAGCCAGATTTCGGTTTTGTTTTGTTTTCTTTTGGGGTGGGGGGTAATTACTGTTTCCTAATTTTTTTTTAAAGTTTTTTTTGGAATTTTGTTGGCAAATTCTGTGTGATCTTTTTTCATAAAAAAAAAAAAGAAAAGAAAAAAGAAAAAGAAAAAATTTAATTGGAAAAATACTATGTGTTGGAGTGGCTTATTTTCAGGGCCTGGGATGGGAGACTTGGTGTTGGGGGGTCCAGGTCCTTGTTCTAGAGCACCCAGAGATAGGAGCCACGCAAGGCTGTTTTTCAGTGACACGAGCCCCGCATGCCCGGGGGAAAAACTTAGGGTGCAACCTGGAGCTGCCGTACCAGACACAGAGTTTGGTCCCAGTGTTTCAGAAAGGTCTCGAAGTGAGTGGTCTGTCTTGTGTAAAATTCAAGAG
Source organism: Rhombomys opimus (assembly GCA_010120015.1). Classification (NCBI taxonomy): domain Eukaryota; kingdom Metazoa; phylum Chordata; class Mammalia; order Rodentia; family Muridae; genus Rhombomys; species Rhombomys opimus. The sequence goes on from REGO01000062.1 coordinate 2,139,198, forward strand.
CTAGGATCTGGAGAGGAGGCTCAGCGGTTGCTGTCCGGTTCAGTAGCCAGCATCCACCCGGCAGCTCTCAACCGCACGTAACTCCAGTTCCAAGGAATCACGTGGTGCAGACATACATGCCGGCGAGACACATATATCTAAAAACTCTTAGGAGGGGTTGTCAGTGAAATACCTGCGGGAGCCCGTTGCCAGAAAAGACATGAAGCAGGCGTGACTGTGCCCCACAATCCCAGTGCACAGAGCCACTGTAGCCAAAATGCAAGTCCCAGGTCAAGGAAAACCCGTGTTTTTGTTGGGTTGGTGCCTGAGCGTGGACACTTCAGGCTGGCCTCTGAGTCCAGGCACGCTCAAGCTCACGTCAAGCCTGGGTCACACGCCTGTCTGGGTGGGGAACAGTTCTGGGGCCTGGGCAGTGGGTCAGCTACACGTGATCCGAGTGGACAGCTGCAGCCCTCCCAGGCTTTTCTGCGCCACAGCTGGGGAAGAGGACGGTGTGCAGTGACATGAGAAGTCAGACCTAGGGGGTGCAGGAAACTGGGTAACGTTGGGGGGGCTTACTGTTGCCACCTGGCAGCCACCTGTGGCATCACCGCCGCTGCCCAGCCGGGATCCACAGGGTTGCAGGCGCCCGAGGCTGCAGGACTGAGGTGGCCCTCCTCCTCCTACTGAGTCCCCGCTTTCAGACTCCTTCCCTCGGGACGCAGAGCCGTGGGTGGATTCAGGGGGCTCGCTGGCCAGCCAGTCTAGCCTTAAACATTGGGGAGCAGGCTTGGTGAGAGACTAGATAAAAAAGGTCCTGCAGCAGTGGACACTGATGTCTTCCTCTGGCCTCTGTTTACATACACACACATGCATACTCACGCACGCTCGTGCACACGCACGCCCACTCAGAGCCTCCAAATTTGCCACCAGAACTGTGTACTACGAGCGGGCAACTCCGTTCCCGGCTTAGAGCAGCCCGCCTCCCAGCCCCAGAGCGGCAGGACCACACCCCTCCCTCAGCTCTTTTCCCTAGACACCCCGTCCTCACGGGGCCAGTGGTCATCAAGACCAGTGCAAGCCCCGGATGCTCACCGCTAGGCACGGGAGCAGCCCCCTGACCAACCAGCACTTCTGAAAACCCCTAGCGCAGGGCAGGCGGGCTGCTTCAAGGTGGGGCCGCAGAAGTCTCAGCACGGTGGGGAAGGCCTCAGAACCCCGGTTTGATCTCCCTACCCTCCGTCCCTCCGCCCCCCCACCCCCCAAACACCAGCAGGACAGCGGTGGGCAGTCTCTGCCATCTTTAATGGCCAGTGCGGTAGTCAGAGGGTACACAGGTAGATGGGACACGGCGGGGGTTGGTGAGGGTGGTCGCAGCTGGGGCCACAGTGTGTGGAGAGGCAGGATTCCCGCCTCAGCAGAAGCTGTCTTCTGGAAGGAGGCCCACGGCCAAGCCTGCCACCCAGGGACCCACGCCTCAGCCTGCTGCTGCCTGCCGGGGTTTCAGGTGGCTCGTGTCGTTACTTGGGTCTCAGTGGACAAGGGTGGGGCAGCCTGGGCCACCAGTGGGGCTCAGCTGTCCCCAAATTATAGCCAGGCTGAGGGAGCTGGGGGAGGAACAGGACAATGTCCTCAGCCCGCACTCCAGCGGGTGCCTGGGGGATGGTCCTCCACCTCAGGTGGGCTCACTCAGGTCAGCGCCGTTGCTATGACTACAGGAGGCCTGTGGAGACCTGTAGAGTCTCCCAGACTTAATGCTTGCTGTGGGGGAGAAGGGTTTGTGAAGCAGTGTCTGAGAACAAGGGGACAGAATGGGCCTGGGGACCATCACTTTCCTCGAGGATTTCTAATAGTCCTGAGGAGGTGGCCCCTGCCCAGTAAATGAAAGCCACACGGAAGATGGGGGGCCTTTGTGTTAGACTCCCCCACAGTGGGGTCACAGGGCAGAGCCAGCCCAGACTTGGGGTCAGCCGTTCTGGCTTGCTCTGAGGCGGAATGATGCCAACACAGGGGGTGAAGGGCAGGCGTCTGACCAAACAGGACTCGGGGATAGGCGGCGCCCTGGGTGTCGGAGACATGTTCCGGCTGCAGTGGGCGACTGGAGCCAAGTGGCGGGGTGGCATTAGTGGCTTAGGAGGCGCCAGGACCCCACAGGCACTGAGGCGGGGGTGGGAAGGGTCCTCAGGCCCGGGGTGGCTGGCCCGAGAGGCCCTCCCTGGGCACTGGGCAGGGTCAGGCGGGCCTGGCTCAGGGGCCGACAGGGACGGAGTCGTTGGCGGCGGCCGTTTGAAAGCAGCTGCTGTGGGCATCACGGGTGAGGCTGTAGGTGCAGTAGGCCACAGCGGAGCCCAGGGTCAGCCCCGACATATACGACACGGTCATGGTGTTTCCTGCAGGCCAGCGTGGTGAAATGAGGAGGGGGCGGTGAGCAGCCATGGGCGTTGAGGCCGCACTGTGCTGCACTATCTCTGTGGCCGTGGCCTCTCAGGTGTGCAGTGTGGCAACAACTGCTAGCGCTCTCCAGCCTGTGCCGCCCTATGTGAATGTTTCTCCCCGGAAACTCACTGTCCCACTTTAGGGTCTTCTAGGAGTGATGTCACCTGAGCCTTCCAGGCTTCGCCTACTTCTTTGTCCCTCTTTTTCCTTCCTTATTTCCTTCCTTTCTCCTTCTTTTCCTCCATTCTCTCCCTCTCCCCTTTCTTTCCAGTCTTAGGGATACAATGCGTAGTCTTTCACAAGCTAAGCCAGTTATCTACCACTGGGCCGCACCTCCAGACCCTCCTGGGGGGTAGGGAAAATTTAGACAGCTGCTCTCCCACTGAGCCACACCCCAGCCCTTCACTGGGGGATTCTAGGCAGGAGCTCTACCACTGAGCCACACCCCAGCCCCTCACTGGGGGATTCTAGGCAGGTGCTCTACCACTGAGCCACACCCCAGCCCCTCACTGGGGGATTC
>REGO01000062.1:2142751-2159285 GCA_010120015.1 Rhombomys opimus
GCTCTACCACTGAGCCACACCCCAGCCCCTCACTGGGGGATTCTAGGCAGGGGCTCTGCCACTGAGCCACACCCCAGCCCCTCACTGGGGGATTCTAGGCAGGTGCTTTACCACTGAGCCACACCCCAGCCCCTCACTGGGGGATTCTAGGCAGGTGCTCTTCACTGACCCACACCCCAGCCCCTCACTGGGGGATTCTAGGCAGGAGCTCCACACTGAGCCACACCCCAGCCCCTCACTGAGACTTTGGCACATGGCTCCCTCTGCTTGGATACCATTTCTTGCAGGGTCCTGTACCTGTCTCCCTCATTTCTTCCTCCAGGATTTTGCTCATCTTCTCCGTAAAGTCTTGCAAGATCATTCTCTTTACACTATAGCCCCACAGTCCCTGCATCTGCCCTAACTTCTCAGACTAACAACCCCTAGGACTCAAACCAGGAAACACGTCACACCTGTCTGTTATCTCTCTGTTTATTGGCTGTCTCCATCTCAGGACTGTAGCCCTGCAAATGCCCTCACTGCCTGCGAATGTCAGACATACAGGCCCCCTAACTAGCGGTAAAATAAGTGAACGAGTGAATGACTGAAATAAAGAAATTACCTACAGGCGTCCTATACCTACAACTCCTTTGTCACTTAACTTTTAGAACCAAATATATTTTCTGCTGGCTGCCCTTGGCTGGCTCCTCCTTGCTCAGTTTCTGAGGCCTCAGTTTCCTTGCTAGAGGCACATTAGGCTGTCAAGAGGAAGCCCTAGTGTCCTTCAAGCTGGTAGTGTCCTTCTTACCTGCCAGCTCCCGCTGCTTGGGGCTCACTTTACCGGCTGCCAAGATCATGGGCACACTGCCAAAGTAGCCGTTGCTGATGCCCATTAGCAGTGAGAAGACGCAGGGCCAGGCAGGGTGGCGGAGGGCAGGCATGCCACTGGGGTAGACACACAGGATGAAGAGGGGGATGAAGACCACACGCAGGCAAGAGCAGGCAAGCAGGTGAGTGCCCCGCCAGTCCACGGGTAGGGCTGCCAGGATCTGCAGAGAGCAGGGAGTGGGGGGTCACCCACACAGCCAGGAGCCTGCCTCCTCACCAGGCCCTCCAGCTACACCCTGTGCCCAGATACCCTTGGCTCCATCCAGCTTACACTGCAAGGCCCACCAAACCTCCTGTACTTCCCGCCCCACTTTTCAGTACCGGTGATGGAAAGTAAGACCTGGAATATGCTAGAGAAGTACTCCACTGATGAGCCACACCCCTCACTGGGGATTCTAGGCAGGTGCTGTACCACTGAGCCCACACTGCAGCTCCTCACTGGAGGACTCCAGGTAAAGGGCTCTTGTGTGGCTCAGTGGTAGAATGCTTGCCTGACAAGGGCAAGGCCCTGGGTTCCAGCCCCAACCCGATACTCCACAAAGCACAGTAACAACAAAACTGACCACGAAGAGACATAGAGAGAGACCTCATCTGAGCTGCAGGGTGGCTAGGGTCCCGCTCCAGCCCCAAACCCCAACTACTGGCGTGACAGATATGCTGCCCCGCTGGCTGTGCCTGTGTCCTCCTCAGAGGGACCTGCTAGTGACCACGAGGCAGGAGAACTGGGGCTGATTGTAGCCTGAGATGCAGTTGACGCCACAGGACAGTGTTAGAAAGGGTGATACTTCCGGCTACCATTCTCCCCGCCGGGGAACTCACACGTACCCTCAGCCTGGGGTTGCTCCAGAAAGCCCAGAGGCTTCCTGGCGTTCCCCAACGCCGCCCCGAGGCTCACCTTGCCCACGAAGTCTGACAGGTTGAACACGGCCATGACCAGGATGGGCAGCCACTCGCCCAGCACGCAGTGGCGGATCTCGGACTCCAGGCCAGGAAACAGGCACAGCGTAATGAAGTAAGTCACGGCGATGGACAGCATGTCGGCCCAGATGACCCGGGCCACAACATAGCGGTGCAGCAGCAGGGCTGGGGGGAGGGGGGGCTGTCAGAGCATGGCGCCCAGCGGGCCCTGCTGCCTCCAGCCTGGGCGACAGCCACACGCGCCATCGGGCCCCACGGTGCCTCGCGCTCACCTCTGAAGGTGGGCCAGCTCCGTTTGACTCGTGGACGAGGCACGTCAAAACGCATGTAGGCCCCACTGTTGCTGTGGGTCACCTCGTGGGCTGGGCTGTCCTTTGGGGACCTGCTGCTGGACAGGGCTGGAGTTTGGTGCTCCTGGGTGGAAAGCCACGATGGGAGTCAGGGGCCAGGTACCCAGGGCGAATGGTGAAGCCACTGGCCACCAGACGTTCAGTTAGCACCTACTGCGTGCCCTGCTTCCCTGCACCCAGCCTGAAGTCACCTGCCGCAGCCTCCCCTGAGCCCCGGGGATGAGGATGAGGGTGAGGGTGAGGGTGAGGTGTGCCACATCATGTGACCACCAGAGGGCACTCTAACTTCCCAGAACTGCGAACTGCCTTCCCCAGGCTGTAGCTACTCAAGGAGCTGACAGACATTAAGAGGCCACCCCTGAAGCATCCGCCTGTGCTGGGGTCCTGGCAGACAGGCACAGGAGTGTGACGGAAGGGGGCCTATCACAGGCTTCCCCTGCCTTCCATCTACCTGACTTCCTCGAACCCCACGGCCGTAGCTGGAAAGCCCTCACCTCCTACTGTCCCAACGGGGTGTCCCAGACCACGGGCCACAGAGGCTGAAGCCTCAGGCCCCAGCTGAGGGATGCCACAGCTGGCAGAGGGTCACAGACCACCCGTGCAGGCCTCAGGGTACAGAGCAAGGCGGCAGCCCGAAATCCCGGGGTAGTGAGGAAGCCCTCAGGCACCCCGTGGGAGAGGGAGGCAGGCCGCCGCGCTTACGAAGTGGACGTCTCCGGACGCGACGTCGTGGTGCACGCGGTAGCCTGCGCGGACGGGGCGGCTGTCTCGAGGCCGCGTGGTGTAGTACAACACGAACCGGCTGCGCCGCACCAGGAGGTGCAGCAGGAAGCACAGCAGCTCCAGGCCGGCGGAGACCAGGAAGAAGATGATGGTGCTGGCCCGCTCATCCGGGAGCAGCAGCTTCGTGAGGATGCGGCTCAGAGAGATCATCACCCCCGCCGTGCCTGCGGGGGGCGTGGCACCTGAGCGCCCCGCCCCTCCCAGGCCGCCAGCACCCTGGCTGCACCCCCAGCTGCGTCTCCACAAACCACCAGCTTCCTCCCTGGGTCCTCCCCACTCCAGCCGCAGTCCGCAGCACCCGGCCCACCCACGAGGCCCCACCCCCTCTGTCCCGTCCCAGGTCCCAGTCCTCTCTAAGGCTTCCCCCCCCCCCAGGCACTTGCAGGCCCTCACCCAGGACCTGTCTCCCCACCCTCGGCCCAGCGGAGTCTGAGCTCACCAGACCCGCCCACTGCCTGTCCATCCACCCAGCCTGCTTCACGGCCCCTCTCCCCAGGGTTGCTGCTGCTCCCACACCCCCTCCCGACTGTCATCTGCCCGCGACACACCATGGCCAGGTCTTGCTGGGTGACCCGCCCTGAGGTCCCCCACGAGGAGGACTCGAGGCCCCGCCTTCCTGGGCTTGATGGAGCGAGGCCACAGACAAGCCACAGAGACACACAAGTGGTACGGGGTGAGCACCCACCGTGGCAGAGGGTGTGGCCACAGGGGAGAATCAGAGCGTCCTATCCTGGAGGGGGGGTTGGTAGGCCAGGGGTGCGCAGTATGGGGGAGCCAGGCACAGACTGAGAGTGAGCACCCCAAACAGGCCGGTGGAGGAGGGTGTCACGGCCAAGGCGGGCAGGACTGCTGCAGACCGCATTTGGAGTCTTGCCTGAGTTCAACCCACAGCGCAGGGCAGTGTGAGGCAGGGCCGCGAGCTGATGGAGATGGTGATCTGAGGCAGTCTGTGTGGAGGGGCTCTGGCTACTGCACTGCGGTTCCAGGTCAGTTCACCAACAGCATCCTAACGGGGCAGCCTCATGGGGTCCACCACCACCACATCGACCGCCGTGGGCTAGCTATGTGGCTCAGTGGGTAGAGCATGCACCAGGTCCCGGCGTCCACGCCCAACACGGTATAAAGAGAGTGCGGTGGCATGGGCCTGGGATCCCAACACTCAGGAGTTAGAAGCCGGAGGATCAGAAGTTCAAGGCTATCCTCAGCTACATGGTTCGAAGCCAGCCTGGGCTACATGAGACCCTGCCTCAGAACGAATCTGCAGGCTTGCAAAGCCACCTATGTTCTGGCCGCCTTCCAGCAGTCAGCTCTGGTGCTGTCTGATGTTTGGGCACCACATGGCAGACGAAGCCTACAGAAGATGGCCAGAGAGGAGCTGAGAGCAGCCCCCGAGGAGGACAGTGGCTGGGCCCGGCTCCTTGTCCAACTGTGACCAGTTGTGGGATGGGGGGCAGGACAGGGCAGGCTCAGAGTCTGCCTGGAGCGCGTGTCCAGGGGCCTTTTGAAGTCTGGGCACTGGGGGAGGTTTTCAGGTTTGGGCAAGAGTGCTGTGTTGCAAGGGGCACCTGGGTGATAGCTTGACAGACAAGCGTTTAGCAGAGCCCTAAGCAGGGATGGAGGTTGGAACCTGAGGAAGGCTTCGGTTCTTAGTGGCGACGGCTGCTATCATGGGCTTGGGCAGGCCAACCCTCAGCACGCACGCGCACGCACAAACACACACAGTCACACACACACACACGCACTGCTGCAAATGTCTAAAACTGAAACACTCCCTCCTAGAAGAGGGTGGTCACGAAATAAAGACTAAAAGCCCAGCGAAACCATAGAAGACTCTCAAGTCCCCCTCACCCCGAAGTCATTCAAGCAGTCACGGCTGCTGGGGACAGGAGACCCCTCCCACCAGGGCAGCGGCCCAGCTCACCCTCTCCGTCACCCACACTCCTGTCAGTCGGCCTAATAAACTCACCAACACTAGACCGGGTCGAACCGTTTTCTGGTGTGCCCATGGCGCTCTATCTGGAGTGTTCACGTCTCTCCCGGAAAAGTCCCAGGACAGACACGCAAACTACACTCCCCCCAACCTACACCCCCCCCCCCGGGCCTGCTTGCTCACTGCCTGTGACTCCAACCGCAGGCGCCGCTCACGCTCTGGAATCCTGCACACACACCCCTCCCACCCGGGGGTCCGCCCTCACCATCCAGGGGCACCAGCCGCAGCCCAGCATGAGGAGGCCTTTCCGGGCCTCCTCGCCAACCAGGCCGTGCCCATCCCGATGGGGCACCGGACCAGTGGCCCGCTGGGGGAGGGGCTCTGTACTCACTCTCTCCTGTCATCACTCCCTGCGTGTACCTCTTGGGCAGTAATCCCGTGTAGCCGTAGAAGCTGGATTGCTGCACTTCAGAGAGAGAGGGAGGGAGTGGTCAGACACCTCTCGCCAGTGCGGGATGCAGGGGCAGCATCCCAGGGGTGCGCCCCGAGGCGGTGGTGAGGTTTACCACTGTACCACTGCCGTACACAACCTGGGAAGGAAACGGCGCTGCCCTCGACAGTGCTCGGAGCTCGATCACTTCCCTACCTCTGGGCTTCAAGGTCACCGGCCTGTCCTGGCCAGTGGGAGCAGAGATGACAGCCGTCCCTTGCTGGGTGAGACAGGGCAGACTTACTCTCCGTGTTTCTGCCCACAGCAGTGACAGAAGAGGCTGGGGGTTGGGATGGGGCTGTCAACCCAAACCCCCAGAGGCTGCATGGAACACAGCCCCGCCCCCATTTCTGATGCAAAAGCAAGAGACCTGGGTGTGTGCGTGGATGACGTGGGAGGCAGCAGGACTTGGGGGTTCAAAGCCAGCCTGGACTGCGTGAGACCCTGTCTCAATAAAAGAGGGAGCAGGCTGAGGATGCAGTTCAGTGAGCAGAGAGTCTGCCTGTCATCCACGAAGCCCTGGCTTCCACACCCAGGACTGTAGGGACTGGCTGTGGGCTGCATGCTTGTAATCCTAGCACCGAAGGGGTGGAGGCAGGAGGATCAGGAGTTCAGGAGAACCAGGGGGCTGCCTTCCAAGCCTGGGCCACGTGAGAGTGGCCTGGCTGCGGGTACCGGTCCGCGTGAATGTGTGCAGTGTGTGTGTGTGTGCGCGCTGCGGTGTGTCTACAGACAGGCCCAGCACTCGGACCGACTCACCTAGTGAGGTGTGTTCCCTGGACGGGGCTCCGCCCTCCCGGCACTTCCTGGCCCTACTCCCTACCTGTGCATCCGAAGGCCACGGTGCCCACGGCGGCCAGGTTGATGGCGTAAGCCTGGTCGTGAGAGAAGAGCTGAAGCCACACGTCACAAATGCTGATGAAGAGCAAGGGACCCAGAGCGAGCAGGTAGCCTGCACGGGGCACCGAGCCGTGAGCGGCACGGAGAGCAGCCAGGTGGGGGCTCCTCCCCTCACCCCATTTCCAGAGAGCAAGGTCTCCGACACAGTGGGCTACCCGTCCCCTCGAATAGCGGGTAGGTGGAAGACTCCAGGAGAGGCTACAGGGAAATCCTGCGGCCTTCCTGGAGGAGGACTCATTGGCTGGGAAGCTGGTGGGGAGGAGCTCGCGGTGGGCGAGCCTCGGGGAGGGGACAGCACGGGTGAATACCTGTGGTGATCCTAGTGTGCAGGTTTAACCGCTCCACCACAACGTTGTTCAGGAGCACAGCCGCCAGCGCCACCAGGATGTAGGTGAGGCTCATGTCGAACACGATGGAGGTCCCTGCATGCAAGAGGGACGGCGGCTGGGGCGACCTCTGGCCTCTGCATTCAGCCCTGCAGGGGCTCTTCGCTCTCCCCAAGGGGCTGAGTGCTCACGGCGGCTACGCCGAGGTCACTCGGCAATTGCCGGTGGAGCTGAGAGCTGCCCCTCGGCCTGCCACGTCTAACTCAGCTTCCACGCGTGGTCTAACGCCCTGCTGGGGTTTGAACGCGAACCGCGCCCCACGCGCTCACGTGCTGGAGCACCTGGCGCCCAGCGGGTGGCGCTGTTTGAGAAAGCCGCGGAACCTTCAGGAGGCGGAGCCTCGCTGGAGGAAGTGAGTCACGGGGGGGCGGGCCTGAGGTTTTATAGGGGGAGCCACTTCCCGTCTGCGCTCTGCTTCCGGAGCGTGACTGCAGTGTGAGCGCCCGGAGCCCTGCTCCCTGCCTGCTCGCGTGCTTTCACGCACAGGGCGGACCCTGGCCGGCAGACTGAGTCAGAGGAAGCCCTTCCTCCCTTCAGTGGCTCTTGTCAGGCGTTTTACCGGAGCAACGAGCAAAGCAACTACTCCGCTCCCCGAAGAGAGTGGAGTTTCCACGCCACAGTCATCCAGCCATGCAGCGCGGTCCAGCTCCCTGCCGTGTCCTGAGGGCCACAGCAGCTGTTTTCTCCATGCACTCCCTCTCCCAGCAGGCCCTGTCCCAGGGAGAGGGTACGGCGCCGCCGGCGAGGACCCACCTGGGTACTTGTGGTGCAGGTAGTCCACATCGGTGATGAAGCTGTTGTATGGCAGCAGAAAGCCCACGCCAGCCAGCAGCATGGCAAAGTAGATGGCATGGTAGCGGTCGTCTGGCACAGGCTCCTCTACCGCTAAGTGGGGAGACACCAGGAGAGGCTAGTGACCACACTCAGGCTGTGTGGCCACTGCACCAGGGTTGCCAGCTGCCGTCACCACAGCCGTCCACTGCCAGGGCGTCGGCCATCCGCATCACTGTCTATCCACGAGACCGCAAACGTCCCGGCCACAGGGATATGGACCCTGCTAATTAATCAATTAATCCTTTCCTCCCTCCCTTCCTCCCCCCCCCCCCCCCGTTGGACTTGTTTTGTAGATCAGTCTGGCCTCGAACTTGCAGAAAAGACCCTGCCGTTGCCCCATGCTGGGATCAAAGGTGTTCACCACCATGTCTTATTTTTTTATTTTTCAGGTGTGTGTGTGTATGCGTGCAAACACGTGAGTGCAGGTGTCACATTTTCTGCAGTTGAAGTTACAAGCAGTTGTGAGCCACCTGATGCTAGGTGCTAGGGGCTGAATTTGGGTCCTCCGGAAGAGCAGAAAAACCTCTGAGCCATCTCTCCAGCCCCGATTTTTTTTTTTTTTAATTTAAATTTTAGCTGGGTGGTGGCAGTGTCTTTAATCTCGGCACTCTGGAGGTAGAGGCGGGTGGATTGTTGATGAGCACTAGGGTGCCAGGCTTTTTATATGGGTTCCGGGATTTGAACTCAGATCCTCAACACTTGTTAAACCAGTCCCCCAGCCTCAGTGATAGCCAATCTGAATTTTTATTGAGGTGGGGGGGGGAGTCTGGCCACGTCTGTGAGATAATGTGTAGACTGTGTTAAATGAGGTGGTGAGATGAATCCTGACTCTGGGTAGCACCAATCCCACCGGCTGGGGCCTCCCTGGACTCAATGGAAACAAGAAAGCGAGCTGAACAAATGCTCTCCTCTGTTTCCGATTCCTGACTACAGATGCAATGCGATCAACCAGCTCATGACTGACAGCCCCAGCGTCACGCCTTCTGTGCCGTGATGGACTGTATCTTCCAAACTGTGAGCCACAACGAACCCTTTTCCTCCCTCAAGTGGCCTTTGTCAGACATTTTGTCACAGCAACGAGATGGGTAGCTAGTTCAGCCACGATGGCTACCAAGAGCACCGTCACTGTACCTGCTGTCCACCATTGTCACAGCTACTGCCCACCAACAGCCATCCCTTCACCACCACCCTGGCCATGGCCATAGGAACAGCAAGCCTGACCAGATGGTGGGCTGGGCTCCTGAAGACGCTGAAATGGGATAAGACAATGGCAGTGCTTTGAGGGCTAGCAAGGTCTGGTGGTCTAACAGTGGATAGGGCAGACAGCTGTCTCCCCAGGGGGATGCTAGGATCCAGGAAGGACGCGCTGGTGACACCTGTCATGCCTTCAGCAACCACTAACAAAGCTCATTTATGTCCCTGCTGAGCTAGTGACTTCCTTTTCTTTTCTTCAACCCATAGTGAGATCTCCTGTAGCCTAGGCTGGCTTCCAACTCTCATGTAGCCAAGGATGATCTTGAACTTCTGATCTTCCTGTCTCTGCTTCCTGAGAACCGGGATTACAGATATGCACTGTATTTGATTTGATTGGTTTATTTGATTCTGGAGATGGAACCAGGGCCTCACACACGCTAAGCAAACACACTGCCAACAGGGATATGTCCCCGTTCCATGATCTAGGAAGTTTTAGCTTTGATTCTGTCATTTGGGGCATGAAGGGTTCCCACTCTGGTCCTGATTCGACAGCAGAGGAAGACCTTTGTGAATGGGGGGTCGACCCTGACCGCCGCTGCCGTCTAAGGGAATGAGAAAGAATGTCCTGGGTATAGGAGAGGGGCTCTTGGCCTCTTACGGCATTTCCATGCCACCTGTTACAGTCAGCAATAAAGGCTCAGACACCTGCTGGGACCAGCGCTGTGGACAGGGAGGTGTCTGCGGGCAGCAAAGGGAACCTGCATGGACCAGTGAAGGAGCACACCGTGAACCCATGCTGTAACCACCTGACTGATCTTACCATGAGTTGGTGTGTTGGGGTGCACATGTGGGGTCCGGTGGCTGACATCGGCCGCTTTGCTCTATCGCTCTCCACCTTTTTTCTTTCTTTCTTTCCGAGGCAGGGTTTCTCTGTGTAGCCTTGGCTGTCCTGGACTTGCTCTGTGGACCAGGCTGGCCTCACAGAGATCCCTTGCCTCTGCCTCCCCCGGTGCTGGGATTACAGGCGTTCGCCACTGCGCCTGGCTCTCCACCTAATTTTTGAGGCAGTCATTCACTGAGCCTGGAGCTTACTGATCAGGCTGACCTGGCTGGCCAGAGAGCCCTGGGATCCTCACCAGCCTTGGCTGGGATGGGATGTGCTTACTGATGCGCCTGCCTTTTTATTATTATTTTTTGTTTTGTTTTGGAAACTTACACATTTTTACATGTTATTGTACAGTGTTTTCATGAATTTATGTTTGGGCATCATAGGCATGCTGGTGCCTGCGGAGGGCAGGAGAAGGCGTCAGATCCTCAGGAAGCAGAGTTTCAGATGGTTGGGAGCCACCATGTGGGTGCTGGGATCAGAACCCAGGTCCTCTGCAAGAGCAGCCAGTGCTGTTCGCTGCTGAGCCATCTCCCCAGCCCCTGCGACCAACTTTCGTGTACATTTTGGGAATTGAATTTAGGACCTCATGCTTGCACAGCATGCACTTTGCCTTCTTCCTGGTGGGTATGTATGGACATCTATAATTTTATCTATAAATAAATAGATTACATAATTATATAGCCGCGTGTATGTCCATGGCACAGAGTGCATGGGGAGGGCAGACACAACTTTTGGAAGCCAGTTTTCTCTGCCGTGTGGATTCTGGAGCCTCATTGGCGGCAGAGGCTCACTTCTCGCCGCCCTTGAGTATTCTTTTATTCACTCTTACACACCCTTATCAGTAACATAAAATATGTTCATAAAGGCCTGGAGAGGTGGCTCAGTGGGTAGGAGTGAGTATCACCAGCCGATGACCTCAATTCAACCTTCAGAACCCACCTGGTGGAAAGAGAAAACCAATTCCTGCAAGTTGTCCTCCAACCTCCATGACACCTGTGCCCTCCACCCCCCAAGACAAGTAAGTAAATAAATGAACAAATGTTTTTCTTTTCTCCTTCCCCTTCCTCCTCCTCCTCTTCCTCTTGTTTGTTTTTCAAGACAGGGTTTCTTTGTGTAGTCTTGCTGCCCTGGAACTGTCTCTGTACACCAGTCTGGCCTCAAACTCAGAAATCCACCTGCCTCTGCCTTCAAAATGCTAAGAGTAAAGGCGTGTGTCACCACCACCCAGCTTTGTTTTTAAGATCTGCTCTGGGGCTGGAGAGATGTCTCAGTGGTTAAGAGCACTGGCTCCTCTTCCAAAGGTCCTGAGTTCAATTCCCAGCACCCACATGGTGGCTCACAACCATCTACATTGGGATCTGGTGCCCTCTTCTGGCATGCAGGTGTACATGCTGATAGAGCACTCATACATTAAATAAATAAATCTTGAAAGAAAAAGGTCTGCTCTAAAGCAAGGCATGATGGCACATGCCTATAATCCCAGCACTCGGGGAGGCAGAGGCAGGCAGATCTCTGTGAGTTCCAGGCCAGCCTGGTCTACAAAGCGAGTCCAGGACAGCCAGGGCTACATAGAGAAACCCTGTTTTGAAAAACAAACAAAACAATATGGGCTCTGAATTGCTAGCTGTGGTCCCAGGACCAGCAATGGTCTCTGCGGAATTGGCTTACATGGTTTCAGGGGCCCCAAAATGCACTGTATCATGCTTATCTCGTACCGTGATGGCATGGCCCTGATACGCTTTATCTGAGCAGTGAATATGCTTCCGGAGCTGTGTGTGGCTGCTGAGTTGACACACAGTGCACTGTGAAAGGCCACTTCATAAGTCAGCTCAGCTGGCCAAGGCCTGGGCCTGGTCGTTCTGTGACTCACTGAGGTGTGGCTGGGGGAGGGGGATCTGTAGAAGAAAGCTCCACGCTGATGTGGTCTCTCAAAGAGAAAAATGACTGTGAGCGGGCCTGGCCCAGGCAGGGGAGGCTTTTGGTCCTTCGGGAGCTGACCTCAGCCTTGGGTGGGGGTCCAGGCTGCTCCTGACCTGCCTGCTCTGTGGACTTTAGACTGTCTTCTGTGACAAGCCGAAGCGTCTCCCCACCAAGGGCTCACGCGCTGGAGAAGGGTGATCGTCACTGTGATGGGGTAGAGGTCAGGCCCAAGGACAGGGGTTAGATCTGTAGACGGGTTGATGAATTGATGTTTCTCTGCCAGGTGTGTGCCCTCATTCTTGGGAGTCTGAGCAAGTGGGAAGCCAATGAGTCTGCCTGGCATTTTCTGTGACTTGCTCCCATTTCCTGTCTCCCCAGGTGACACCTCCTTCAGGTTCCCATCACTGTGATGCCGTTCTCTGTGAGGCCCTCATGAGAGCCAAACAGAAAAGGGTGACAAGTTCTTGACTGTCCAGCATGAAGGTTTGAAAAGCCTCTGTCCTTTATGAAGTACCTGGCCTAAGGTAGTGTGTTACGGCAACAGAATGTCCTCTAAGGTACTGGCTTCACCCAGCCCTGCTTTAGCAAACCAGTTTTTAATAATTAATAACTATAACCTATACATGTGCACAAGTTCACGTGTCTACGACTGCGTTTCCTCCTATCCATCATCCATCTATCCATACATTCTCCATCCCTCCACCCTCCACCCTCCACCCGCTGTTTATCCATCTGTCTTTCATCCATCTATCTGTCCGCCATCTAACTGCCCACCCCCACCCATTCCTCAGTCACCCTTCTATCAATTCATCTATCCATTATCTATCCACCCTTCCAGCCTCTATCCATCCATCTATCCATCCATGCATCCATCCATCCTGCTATCTACCCATCCATCCTTCATTTATACATCCATCACCCCCACCCATCCATCTATCCATCCATGCATCCATCCATCCTGCTATCTACCCATCCATCCTTCATTTATACATCCATCACCCCCACCCATCCATCTATCCATCCATGTATCCATCCATTCATGTATTCATCTGTCCTCCATTTTTCACCTGATACTCCAACTGTCCATCATTCATCAATCTCCATCATAATCCATATCCTCCATTTATCTCTCACCTATACATCCCTCTATCCATCTGCCTATTCATCCATGTACTCAAGCTATGATCATCTTTTTTTTTTAAGATGTATTTATTTATTACGTACACAATATTGTGCTTACATGTACACCTGCATGCCAGAAGAGGGCAGCAGATCTCATTATAGATGGTTGTGAGCCACCATGTGGTTGCTGGCAGTTGAGCTCAGGACCTCTGGAAGAGCAGCCAGTGCTCTTAACCTCTGAGCCATCTCTCCAGCCCCTCCCCTTTTTAAAGATTTTATGATCTTTTTAATCTACCTGTCTCTCCACCAGTTCACCTATTATTTAGCTATCTGTCCATTTATGTACTCCCCATTCATCCATCTATCATCTATCTGTCTTTTCAGATGTCTGTTATTTGGTTTTATTAAGACAAAGTCTAGTTATGCAGCCCAGGCTGGTCTAGGATTGTGGTAATCCTGCCTCAGCTTCCCAAATGCTGGGATTATAGATGTGAGCTACCATACCTGCCATTCTATCATCTGTCTGTCTATCTGTCTGTCTATCTATCTATCTATCTATCTATTTATCTATTATGTATTCTATCATCTGTCTGTTATCTATCATCTATCAATAATCTATCTGTCTATTATCTATCAATCATCTATCTATCTATCTGTCTGTCTATCTTCCGTTCATCCATCCATTTTTCTTCCTTCCTTCTTCCTTTCTTTCAGCATCTCCTGATTCTCTATCTCTGACTGAACCCTGGTTGCTGTAGCCTCCAACACTAAGTGCACCATACTCAAAGCCTTTACAATTCAAGTCAGCCCTGACACCTGTGTACTGCCCACTCCATAGCCCTGTCTGCCAGGGCCCTTCCCCCACCATGGCTGTTGTCATCCTTGGGGCCTGGCACTGAAGTGCCATCCCTCTGCAGGGAGCAGGTGTTCTTCTCAACCCACTCCACTGCACAGAGGTAAAGGAGCCAGGTCTGAGGCAGAAGCAGTTCTACTTCAGACAACCATCTGCACAAGATGCTACCTCACAGGTGGCTCACAGGTGCCCCTCACAGGTGCTACCTCACAGGTGGCTCACAGGTGCTACCTCACAGGTGGCTCACAGGTGCCCCTCACAGGTGGCTCACAGGTGCCCCTCACAGGTGCTACCTCATAGGTGGCTCACAGGTGCCCCTCACAGGTGGCTCACAGGTGCTATCTCACCGGTGCTACCTCACAGGTGCTACCTCACAGGTAGCTCACAGGTGCCTCTCACAGGTGCTACCTCACAGGTGCCCCTCACAGGTGCCCCTCACAGGTGCTACCTCACAGGTGGCTCACAGGTGCTACCTCACAGGTGGCTACAGGTGCACAGCTGGTCCCCAGGATGATGCTAAGGGACACTGAGTTTGTCTTGGCTGCATTGAGGCCTGCACCCTCACTAACCCTCAAGCATGCACAAAATTACCAAGAAGGCAGGAGTGGTGTTGAACCTGGACCTGCCTAGCCCCCGACCTGCTCTGCAAATCCAGTTGTACAGTCAGTTGGGCCAGCTCTTCAGTTTGGGGAAACAGGCTCAGGGATATTTAAGTCTTTGCTCCATATCTCGCAGAGGTACTGAAAGCAGCTATTTGAACTTCATACCCAAGCTTCATTCTTTGCACCAGGACAGTTTGCTTTGAAGAACAAAGGAGAAGGAAACTCTACAACCAGGGCCTGTCACTATGGGTGACCATTAGCAGAGGTCCCATGACACAGAGCAGAGAATGGCAGTTGTATTTGTTACTCTTGCCACCTAACTCATCCTGACTAAGCCTCTTAGTCTCCATGACTACCTGAGGCTCCTGCTGCCCCAAGGACAGACCAGAGCTCACGTGGCCAGTCACTGCCCTGGGGCAGACAATGTCACTTACTCACCGGAGTCTGTGAAAGCGGGGACACCCCTGACTCTGATGCTTGGATCTGGGGTCCCCTCTGCTGTCATCTCCAGCTGAAAGTTGTCAAAGCTAAAGCTTGTCACCACACTCTGGCCAGATGTGGCTGCCATGCAGGGCTCCTTGAGGCGCTGGCTTCCAATGGAGCCCATGGCAGTTCACCCTGTGAGGAAAGGAAACGAGGCAGTCAACCTAGTAAGGGGAGAGGACACTGCCATCCTGCCGCTAACTCATCAAACCCTGGGGCTCATTTTGTCCATTCATCCCATTTGTGTACTTATTTGAATATATTTTGCCCAGGGACTCACACATGCTAGGCAGCTGCTCTACCACTGAGCCACACCCCAGCCCCTCACTGGGGGATTCTAGGCAGATGCTCTACCACTGAGCCACACCCCATCCCCTCACTGGGGGATTCTAGGCAGCTGTTCTACCACTGAGCTATATCTGTTTTGTTTTGTTTGAGACAGAGTCTTGCCCTGGAACTTGTGATCCTCATGCTTCAAAACCTTCCAGAGCTGGGACTACAGGAATGCCTTACTACACCTGTCTTTATTTCTCCCATCATTTAGGAAGTATACTTTAAAAAATTATTTTATTAGCCAGGTACAGTGGCTCATGCCTGTAATCCCAGCACTCAGGGAGGCAGAGGCAGGTGGATCTCTGTGATTTCCTGGTCAATAAAGCAACCCCAGGACAACCAAGGCTACACAGAGAAACCCTGTGTTGAAAAACCAAAAAAAAAAAAAAGGGGGGGGGTCCTGGAGAGATGGCTCAGGGGTTAAGAGCACTGGCTGCTCTTCCAGAGGTCCTGAGTTCAATTCCCAGGAACCACATGGTGGCTCACAACCATCTATAATGAGATCGGATGCTGTCTTCTGGCCTGCAGGTATACATGCAGACAGAACATTGTATACATAATAAATAAATCTTAAAAAACAAAAAAAATTTTTTAATTATATGTGTATTTGTGTATGTGAGTGCTAGGGCCTGAGGAGCTCAAAGGCGTCAGAGCCCCTTAGAACTGGAGTTATGAGCAATAGTACGCCACCTGACTTGAATACTGGGAAGCACGCTTGGTTCCTCTGCAAGAATAGTCCGACCTAACTGCTGAAACATCTCTCCAGCCCAGCTTCTCCTTTGATGTTTCACCGTGAAGGATACAGCTCAGCAGTGAGGTGATGTGACCTTGCCTGTTGCTATGGAAACTGGGTGGAAAGAGCAGAGACTAGAGCCCAGGAGCCCAGCTCAGAGGCCTTTGACCCAAGAGCAGGTAGGGGGTCTTCATGAAGGAGAAAACAATGGGTAAAAGAGACATAGATGGAGCGGAAAAATGATTTAGACCTGGAAGCTGGGACACAGTGAGCAATCAGAACAGTGGGTGAAATTACGGAGACTGTTTGCCAGCAGAGAGCTGCAACTGTCTGGCTCACCCTTTCTCTCTGGGAGAGAGGTACTGCTCCGCATTCCTGAGACAGTCAAGAGAAGTGAACAATGCAGGATGAATAATGCTCACTCTGCTCTCATGGATAGAAAGTAGTAGAGTCTAGAGTCCAACCTGGGTTTGCATGACACTCTCTATCTGGGACATTGAACCATGGCCACAGCCCCTCACTGGGGATTCTAGGCAGGGGCTCTACCACTGAGCCATACCCCAACCCCTCACTGGGGGATTCTAGGCAGGAGCTCTACCACTGAGCCACACCCCAACCCCTCACTGGGGGATTCTAGGCAGGGGCTCTACACTGAGCCACACCCCAGCCCCTCACTGGGGGATTCTAGGCAGGGGCTCTACACTGAGCCACGCCCACAGCCCCTCACTGGGGATTCTAGGCAGGGGCTCTACACTGAGCCACACCCCAGCCCCTCACTGGGGAATTCTAGGCAGGGGCTCTATCACTGAGCCACACCCCAGCCCCTCACTGGGGGATTCTAGGCAGGGGCTTTACCACTGAGCCACACCCCAGCCCCTCACTGGGGGATTCTAGGCAGGGGCTCTACCACTGAGCCACACCCCAGCCCCTCACTGGGGGATTCTAGG
>REGO01000062.1:2159295-2261795 GCA_010120015.1 Rhombomys opimus
GCCACACCCCAGCCCCTCACTGGGGGATTCTAGGCAGGGGCTCTACCACTGAGCCACACCCCAGCCCCTCACTGGGGGATTCTAGGCAGGGGCTCCACCACTGAGCCACATCTGCATTGTAGTCTTGCCTCAGTGTTTCTTTCTTCAGTTCATATCTGGCAGCTGTTATCTTTGGAGGAAAGGAACCGGTGGCTGGGAAATGCCCCAAAATGTAGCCCTGCATGTGGGGGTTGTCTAGCTTTCCTTCCTTTAACTTTTATCAGTTGAATTGTCGAACACTGTTGAAAATTTTATCTGATGACAAAAAGCTACACACTCTTCCTAGAGCGTGAGTCATGCGTGGAGACAGCACAATTTTGACCCTGGACCCAGATCATGGACGGAGACAGCTTCTCTTTCTCAGCACAAGTGGGAGAAGCCGTGGGAGAAGCCATGGAAGAAGCTGGGCGGCCCCTAAGGCATCCCACCTCTCAGAACTACATCAGTCATTTCTGGGCCCCATGCCACCAGTGTGCCCTGTGCCATGTCCACCTGTTTTCATTTCTTTATCAGGCCCTCATTTCTGCAGCTTTTCTGCCTCATTTACCTCTTTCCCAGAGCCCAGGGCAGTTCTCCCCACCAGTTACCAAATCAGCCTCCTGGGTATGTCATCTCCCCTGAGTAGTCTCTAACTCTGTTCGCAGAGTTGTGTTAGGGTCAAGGACCAAGACTGGGGTCTCCTTGGGGGCACTGGAGCCTGCAGCACAGGTAAGATCTGGGGTGACTAGTCCTCATGGCCAGAGTGACTAGTCCTCATGGCCAGTGGACAAGAGCCTAGGAGCTTCTTCTGGGAGCTGGGAGATGAACTTCCCTTCAGGCTCAAGGCTCCCCAAAGAGCCCCTTTCCAGTCGCTCTGGTCCCAGTAGCCATATCTAAAACTGGAAGAGACGTGAGGGGCTTCAGGCATAGCTGGCCTGGGTTGGAGAACAGCAGCATCAGGTGCAGCCGTGGTCATGTCTGGTACTGGGCATACACTTGCCTCACCTCCAAAGGGGCTGGCTTACGGATCAGACTCCAGCCCACCAGCCTTAGAGAGGAGGGGCTGCGGAAGGGGACAGTGTTGGTAATTCACAGGGTCCACTGCTTCACCTAGGAAGGAAGCTCGGTCCTAGAGGACACCGGGATCCAAAAGCCCAGCCCGTGTTCAGTAGGGACTCCCAGGATGCAGTCTCCCAAGCTCGACCAGCAGGAGAGGTTTCTGCCTGGCTGAGGCCACACCATCCGGGAAGCGGACGAGTTCGGCACCCTGCCAGGCTGCTGGCTCTGGCTCAGCCAGCGTGGCGGGCAGCTGCCACCCACACTGTCCCCGAGGCTGTCATCCTTCTCCTCGCCCAGCTCCCCGCATTCGGTATCCAGGGTCCCAGATCTTGCCTCCTCCTATAGCCACATTAATTAAAATTTCAGAGCATCCAGATAGACTTGGGAAAGGAAGCTTTTCTTTACACTCCTGACTTGGGACCCCTCGCTGCTTGCCACAAAAGCACTGGGGATGACACAGGCCGTTTCTTTAGCTTTTAGACACCTACCTAGAATTCACCCACCTGGAGAGTCACAGAGAGAAAAAACTTAGCTGCGCACACTTGGCATTTTAATGGTGACGGGCACTACCCCTTAGCAGCCAGTGGGTCAACGAGGGCCCTGACTGAGCTCTCAGCAGTCCCGGAAAACTAGGCGCACAGCGCCAGTCTGCAGAAGAGATGACCAAAAGGGCAGAAGAAAGCCAAGCCCACAGCCGGACAGCTCAAACTGGACCCTGACCACCACGCCCCTCCCAGTCGTTCAGGGATTGTCTCCCAAGCCGCTTGCCCCACATCTGAAGCCAGCAGAAGGGGTAGGGAAACTAAATTTTACTTGGAAAGCCAGCCTGCCCAACCTCCTCAGGCCTTGAACTTCTGGCTCTAGCCACAAGTCCTGTTTACTAGATGCCCTTGGATGCCCCTGTCCCGTGCCCAGACGTTGGTTAGGGAGTCTCCCTGCGCATCGGAAGGCTTCACTCCCGGCTGCAGGATTGTGGGTTTTGAGCCCCTTCGGGGTAGCTCCGCTGAGGGCCAGGGGACAAATGAATGTGATGTCAGTGCCACAGACTGACTGGTCAAGGCCTGGGGTGCCCTCGGGGCTGAGGGGTAGCCCGGACCCACCTCCCTCCATGTTTTAGGCTCTGCACAGTTCCGACACTAGCAGACGGTTTCTTTCTCAGGCAGCCCCAACAGCACTGAAGTTGGACCCCGGACCCACACAGCCCCCAGCAAAGGGAGACTTCTGGGGCAGCCCGGAGGTCGTGACCCAGCGCCCAGGCCCCGCCTCTGTCATAACCTTTTTCAGAACTAGAAAGATGCTGGCTGGGCAGACGGGAGGGATAGAGGTGGGTCTGGAAGGAACTTGAGGTGCAAGGACCCCTGGGGTGTGACCACGGGAGGAGGCAGTGGCATGACCCTGCTCAGCCAAGGCCACCCGCATTTGTCCCCTTCTAGAGCCTGCGTCCCGCGCTCGCAGCTGGGATGCAGGCGATCTGGCACTGGGCGAGGGTACCCCCTGTTCCCAGGACAAGGGATGCGGCAATGATTTAGCTCCTGGGAGGGAGGGAGGGAGGGAGGGAGGGAGGGGGTGGCGGCGCGACTGGGGCCGCGCGCCGCAGACAAAGGCTCCGACAGGTCCCCGCCGGCGTCTCCCCGCCACCTCCGTGGCGACACTCACCTCGGCCGGCCCCAGGCTCGGGATGCTCGGTGGCCGCCCGCGCCCGGACCCTGTGCGCTGCGCCCCGCTCCTCGAGGCTTGGGCCGGGCGCGGCGGGCGTCCTCCTGGCTGTCCCGGTCCGCGGGCCTGGGTCCGCGAGCGCGTGTGGGGGGCGCAGCGGCTGCGGCTGGCAAGCCCGGCCCCGCCCTGCCCGTTCGCAGGGCCCCGCCCACAAGCTCCGCCCACCGCGTGGCTCCGCCCACGTCTCGCCTCCAGTCCCGCTCTCCGCCGTCCAGATGCCCCGCCCCATCCTCGTGACTCCGCCCACCACGCCCCGCCCACTCCACATGGCTCCGCCTGGGTCCCGCCTCCAGAGGAGCGCCCCCACCCCTCAGAAAGCCCTCCCTGTCTCCCCGCCTGCGCCCATCCACTCTCTGCGCATCCGCCCCCCGAGCCCCTCTTTCCTCCCTATCCACTCCGCCCCACCTCCACCAGCGCTGCTCATGCCTTCCCGTGTTCTCCGCCCCGTTTCCTTCACCCAGGCTCCGCTCACTCTCCATGACCCCGCCTCTAGCCCCGCCTCCGAACCGCCCCCGCTGGGGCCCCCACTTCTTGCTGTCTTCACCCTCGTTCCTTCTGTGCCCTTGGCCAGCCCCAACCCAGACCACAGACCCCGCCCACCCCCCTGCCTTCCCTTTTCCTGCCTAACCCCACCTCTGCTTTCCACGCCCCTCTGCTCTCCTCCCTTCTCCTGCTGCCCGCCTGGCCCCAGTGACATCCCCCTCTTCCCCGCCTTCCCGCTCCATTCGCTTAGTCCCACGCTCATCATGCCCACCTGCTCCGCTCCTCTCCTCCGGGCCCGCTTTGTCCCATCTACCTGGCCTCACGTCCAGTCTTCCCACAGAACTTGGCCCCTACCTGCCAGCTCCGCCCCGTCCCTTCCCAGACGCCCCGCCCCTCGAGACTCCTCCCACAGCCTTCGCACACCCCCTGCCTCCCCGCCTCTCTTCCACTCCCGGGCTCCACCACCCCGCAGCCCCCAGCGTGGACCCATCCGTACCCGGCGCCATGGCTTCCTTCTCTGCACCCTCAGCTCACAGTATCCGACAGTCTAGCACATAGGGTGGGCTGGGTGTCCCGGCTGGCCTTCTCCCTGCCCAACCCCTTCAACCTTCCTGCCAGGCTTAGTCTCCTGGAGATCTACGTGGCTTGTTTGTGGCATGGCCTGGGCCGGCGCTGATGGCTGCAGAAGGGTCTGTTCTGACCCTGGCCCTGGCCGTGCGGCCGATGGGGGCCGGAAAGATGAGGTCGGGAACTACGTGGGAACCCTAAGTCCTTACAGACTGGGACCTGTCTGTGGGACCAGCCGCCTTCAGCACTGAGACAGAGGCACAGATGCATTTTCTGGGCCGCCCTCCTCCTCTGCGTCCCCACTTCACTCTGGAAGCCTGTTTGGTTCTGCCCATGGCTGAGGTCTTTCCTGTCTTGCCAGCCTCTCTCAATGATCAGAGTCCCTGGGAGTCTTTTTTTTTTTTTTTTTTTTTTAATAGCCTCTCTTTTCATAGCCTCAGTTGTCCTGGAACTCACAACCCTTGGGCCTCAGCCTCTAGGGCGCTGGGATGGCCACACCTGGCTCAGAACAGTGCGGTGTACACACTCAGGGACAGCCTGTGCCCCCTGGGCTTCTTTTGCGGCTCTGTAGGCCACAGAAGATGGCTTGTTGTGGTTCTGGTGAATTACGATAATCTCAAGGTGAAAGACCCCGAGGCTTCACATAGTCTAAAGCTTTGGGGGTGGAGAGGTAGTTCAGCAGTGGATAAACTAGGTTTGGTGGACTGTGTCTGTTATCCCAGCGCCTGGGTGGGGGAGGCAAGGAGATTAGGAATTCAAGGGCCAGCCTGGGCTACAGAGACCCTGCCCTTACCCCTACCCAGTAAAGACAATATATAGGGGACTGAGGGTGAGAGCAAGGGAGAGAGGGAGGGAATGGAGGAGGGAGGGTGAAAGAGAGAAAGAAAAAAGGAGGGGAGGTGAGGTCAGAACGAAAGATCAGGCAAGGCCAGGAAGCAGTTGGAAGTTGGGGAGACATTTTGTCAATGGAGGGGGCAAGAATGCATCAGGATTTTAACATCCTCTTCCTGAGAGGATGAAGCAGGAGGATCAAAAGTTGAGGTTAAGTCTAGTTATTGAGTGAGCTGAAGGCCAACCAGAGCAACTTAGTGAGATTCTGTCTTAAAATGGAAAGTAAGAAGATCTGAGTATGTGGTTCAGTGGTAGAGCTCCTGCCTAGAATCTCCCAGTGAGGGGCTGAGTATGGCTCAGTGGTAGAGCCCCTGCCTAGAATCCCCCAGTGAGGGGCATGAAGGTCTTTGTACCATCCACAGAAGTGCAAATTAATAAAATAACCCTCTTTCTGGATCAAGTGTCAATTGAAGCAACTCTTCTGGAAAGTAAACTGGCCTTTTAAAAAAAAAAACATGCCTTTGGTCCAGAAAATCTAACCCAAGGAATTAGTTCTAAATATAGAAAGGCTTTACACTCTGAGATGCTGGCGGCAACAGCAAGCACTGCGGGTGGCCACGTAGCTGAGGAAGATGCAGACGTCATAGGCCTCCCAGCAGGACACAATGTGAACGCCACATTTAAAAACCCAAGAAAATCAATGGAGGCCTGTGTAAGCTCTGCAGAGAGCACTCACGTCCCCAAGATGTGCACAGGGTTAGAAAGGATTTGGAGTAACATGGAAAGCCAGAAGTGCAAGCGTGTTCAGTGACACAGAGGTAGGAAGTGGGACAGAGTCCAGAAGGTAACTTCCCCTCTCTTGGTATAGAAAAACCGGAGAAGCCGGCGAACATGGCTTTCTGGGAAACGATAAATGAGCAGACACCTGCCATCAGAGAGGACAGAACTTGGGGGCTGGGGAGATGGCTCAGTCAATAAAGTACTTGCCGTGAAAATCCCCAGAGCCCACATAAAAAATGGGGGCACGTGTCTGTAAGCCCGGTACTGGGGAGGCAGAGACAGGAGAGGCCCCAGGGCTTACTTCAGCCATTGTAGCCAAACCACCTAGCTCCAGGCTCACTGAGAGACCCTGCCGATAAATATGGTGGAGCTGGAAAAATGGCTCACACACACACACACACACAGCCCCAAAGCAAGCAATTCATATAGAACACAGCCTGGCGTGGAGAGAGACGAGCATAGTAAAGAATCCTTATTTCTCTGCTCCCACACACTGGGCTTCAATAGCTTCACACAATTGAAAAAAAAAAAAATCCTACCAAAGTTTCAAAGGTGATGGAAGCCAATGTTATGTAAAAACACAAGCAGAGAGATTGTTCAGCCCGATGAAGATTACCCTAAGGAAACAACAGAGCCGTTTCATCTTTGAATAGTAGCAAAAAAATTTTCTAAGTATAGCTGCAAGAATTGAGGGAATTTGCAAAAACAGGAACAGGCTACATTGCACGTGACCGGGTGGTCTCTCTAAAGAAATGTTATATATGCTTTTCATCTTATGCTTCCTCTGCATATGTATATGTCCATTGTACCCACTGCCCAAAGAGGTCAGAAGAGGGCATGACGCTCCCCGGAACAGGATACTGCTGAGTCACTGTGTGGGCGCTGGAGCCCGAACCCAGGGTCCTCTGCAAAAACAAGGGCTCTCAACTGCTGAGCCGTCTTTCCAGCCCAAGAATTTTTTTAAAATTATGTGTGTGTGTGTGTGTGTGTGTGTGTGTGTGTGTGAGAGTGTGTGTGTGTGCGCATATGTTCTAGGAAGTCAGTAGAGGGTGTCAGAGCTTCTGAAGGTGGAGTCACAGGTGGCTGTGGATAGTCTGACATGCTGGGAACTGAACGCGGATTCTCTGTGAGAGCAGCTGATGTTCTTAACCGCTGAGCCATCTCTCTAACTCCCCACTGTGTGTGTGTGTGTGTGTGTGTGTGTGTGCGCGCCGAGGATGGAAGTCATTGCTTCACACATGCTAGGCAAGTGGCAAGTGCTTGACCGCTGGGCAACACTCCCAGTTTTTCATCGTTAACATATGGGAAGGGGAAAATCATATAATTATCTATATAGTTACTAAAAAGAAAAAAAAAAAAAAAAACAAAAACAACTCAGCCAGGCGTGGTGGCACACGCCTGTAATCCCAGCACTCAGGACGGCAGAGGCAGATGGATCTCTGAGAGTTCAAGGCCAGCCTGGTCTACAAAGAGAGTCTAGGACAGCCAGCGCTACACAGAGAAACCCTGTCTTGAAAAACCAAAAGAAAAAAGAAAAACCCTTTGATTAAATGTGATATGGCCGGCAGTGTGATTCATCTGGTTGCATGCTTGCTTTGCATGTGTGAAGCCATGAGTTCAGCCCCCAGCACATTGTAAAAAGGGGCATGGGCTGGAGAGACGGCTCAGCCACTGAAGGCGAGGCTCACAACCACAAATAAAGCGGCCATGGCGTCTGCGCCTGCGGCTCTAACACTTGGGAGGCGGAAGCAGGAGGAGCAGAAGTTTAGTTACCCTGGGCTACCTGGCAGCTTTGAGGCCACCTGAGCTGCACAAGACCCTGACTTCCACTCCTCTTCCTCAGAAGAAGAAGAAGAAGAAGAAGAAGAAGAAGAAGAGGAGGAGGAGGAGGAGGAAAGCAGATGGGAGATTGCGCACAGGTTCTGTGCAAAGCGCGGCACTGTGTCACAAGCCGCCTCGTGTACCAGGAGGGTTTTATATAGACTCCCCTGCAGACGCCGAGGGACGACTGTACATTTTATTCATAGTAGTAAACTGGAGACAGGCCATGTGTTACGAATGGGAGATGGGTAAAAGCCTGCAGCTCACCCACACGTGGTGCCCACGCAGAATGTAAGGCAAAGCATTCCTCGTGGCCTGCACCTGTGCGTGCCTCGGATGTGTTACTGGCGCGAACAGGCAGACACGCGGCCCCATTTCTGTGAATTCCTAGAACAGAAGCTAAAGGACTCTAAGGCTGGCCACCCTCTGTGTGGGGTGGGCGGGGAGGGAGGGAGGCAGGGCTGGAGGGAGCTGGGGCGCGGGGCGGGGCGAGCTCGGTGTCTTGGGTGTTGTGAGCGTTTGTGGGGACTCAGCGGAAGCGCTGGTCCCGCCTGGTGGGGTGTGCCTGTCCCCCAGGCCTCCCGAGGCGGAGGCAGCGAGGTGGGGACTTCGCCCCTGGTGATGTAGTGAGTTTGAGACCAGCCTGGGCTAGCTGAGACCTGTCTGAAAGCACAACAAAGCAAAGGAACAAACAGGAGTAGGGGAGACAGACACTGGGGAAGGGCGCTGCCTCGAAGCAGGAAGATCTGAATTTGGGGTTCCGGTAACCCAGCCCTGCCGAGGTGCTGATGGAGGACGGCCGGGGCTTGCTGGCTGCCTGCCTACGTTTTGACTAAGCACAAGACCCTGCCTCAAGAGAAGAAAGCAGAGCGTGATGGAGCAGGACACCTGCCGGCTTCCTAGGGCCTCCACACACAGGCGCACACACCTGCACGCACACGTATGGACAACACACATGCACACGACACAGACCCCAACACTTGGGAGGTAGAGGCAGGGCTGTTCGGAAGTTAGAGGCCATCTATGGCCCATGGCCAGAGCTCAGCCTCAACCTGGGTCACCACACACACACACACACACACACACACACACACACACACACAGGAGACAGCCAGGTCACAGAAGTACAGCACTGTCTCATGTACAATTGTGTTCTCTCTTTCACCCTTTTTCTCCATTCCTCCTTCCTTTCTTCTGTCCCTTCTTTCTCCTCTCCCCCCCCCCTTTTTTTTTTGACAGTTTCAACATTTAGCCAAGGTTAACCTTGAACTTGCCATCCTTCTGGGTCAGACTCTTAAGGGCAGAGATGACAGGCAGGCGCCTTGGGAATCTGTTAAACACAGCTGGGCCAGAGGCAGGCTGTGAAATGGGGAGATGTGCTGATGGCTCAGAAAAGAAACAGAATATGCTGTGAGCACCCATGGCAACTCCTTTTGCCTTCATTTGTGTTTAAATTTGTCCGTAATAAAATAGGAGCAGAGGGAGTGGGGAGATGGCTCAGCGAGAAAGTCACTTGCTTGCAAGCCTAGTGACCTGAGTTCAGGCCCGGAACCCACATGGAACGAGAAATCTGCCACCAGCATGTTGTCTTTTGACTTCCACAAGAGTGCGTCCAATAACAACAAGTAAACGCAATTTTAAAAGTCAAAAAAAAAGAGAAAGAGCCCAGGGGGTCCCCTCTTGCCCTCCTCAAGCTCTTGCAGGGCCACCCTTTGCCATCTGCTTTCTGTGGACACAAACCTAATTTATTCCCAACTTATTAGCTTAAATCCATTAGGACCTCTCCCATCAGCTCACAGCAGCCAGAAGCCTGTGCGGGAGGCCCTGCTCAGGACACTGGGAGAGGGCGGGAGGGCCATCGCTATGGTCACAGTGAGCCCGAGTGGCTGTGACCTTCACATGGACACCTGCTCTTGCTCTCAGAGACCGTGGTGCCCAGGGAGCCCTTTCGTAGCTGACAAGAGGAGGCCAGCTGGTAAAAGGGGAGGCGGGGGCTCCGCACGAGGGGGAGGACGGTGGGTGTTATAATAAAATACAGTGACACATCCCTGGGACCCGTTAAACACACTTATGCTCATAGCAACCCCAGAACTTAGGATTTCTGGGCTCCCTTTGGGTAGGTCGAGTCAGAGGCATCAAAACCTGGCCTAGGGTGGGGGAAGGGTCCTCTGCAGATTTGTAGAGGGAGCTTTGGGAGCTGCTGGCGGGGACCTGCCGAGCCACTCCGGTGCGGCCTGCCCCATGCCCCAGCCAGCACCATGGACAGCTTCCCAAGGCCTCCTAGGGCAGAAAGGGCAAAGGGAAGAACCCGGCTCCGCAGTGAAAGGCCGGTCTAGGGAGGGCGTGGGGCGTGGGTCTAGGGGCATGGGTGCAGATCACAGTCCGAGTGCCTGCTTAGTGTGTAAGAGGCTGTGAGTTCAGATCCCAACACTGCACACAATCATAAAGGCAGAATGCCTGCCTAATGTTCATACAGCTCCGGGGGTTCAGTCCCTAGCACTGGAGGCTGCAGTGGGGGACAATTAAAAATCAGCTTTTCCAGGGCTGGAGCGAGAGCCCCGCGGGTAGAGCACTGGCTACTCTTCCAGAGGACCTGAGTTTGACTCCCAGCATCCACACACGCTAGGCAGCTCACAACCAGCTGTAACTCCAGTCCCAGGGTGCCCACGGCACCAGGCGTGTGCATGGTACACGGGCATGCATGCAGTCAAAACACACATGCACATGAAAATTTAAAAAGTACATCAGTTTTCCAACGAAATCCATTCAGCCTTCATTTGTGAAGCACTTGTGTCATAGGCTGTGAGGACTCTGTGAAATTCCACAGTGCTCTGCATGCGTTTCTCGGGGTATGTTAGCGCACTCCTTTAATTTCAGCTGTCGGGGAGGCAGAGGAAGGAGGAGCAACAATTTGAGGCAAGCCTGGGCTGTACAGTGAGTTCTGGGATAGCCTTGTCTCAAAAAGAGCAAAGAGGAAAAAAAACAAAAACAAAAAACAAGAAGAAATAAAAATAAAACAAAGAAATGGAAAGAAAAAAAAAACAGTTTAAAATAAAAAAAAAAGAAAGGGAAGAAGGGAGGAAGGAAAGAAAGAAGGAAGGAAGTGACAGAGGCAGGGGGTGTCCTAGAAGAGCAAGGACGTGCCAGCCTGCCTCACACTGCCAGGTTCAGGTGGAGGGGGTGTGGGGGATGGGAGGACAAATGGATCCTTTGCTAGCATCTGCATCTTGCTGTTGGGAGGGAAATATCACAGAGGGCGGCCTAGCTTCTTGGAGGAGCTTGTCCAGGTCACACAGTCAGCAGGAGGAGATGTCCATCCCTCCCCGGATCTCCAAATCCATCCTTGCAGTGCTCCCCTGAACCCCCAAGACTACTAAGCCTGGCAGCCAGACAGTGGTCTCCCTGCACCAGGCTCTTCCTGGGACCGAGTCTCCCAGCCTTCAGTAGAGGGCCTGGCCTGGTGAGGCGGCAGGGCTGCAGGCAGTCCCTGCTGGAGGCTGGGTCGGGATCCAGGAGCTGCCTGGCCCAGCTCCAAGGGCTTTTAGCTGGAAATAACTTTTCATTACTGGCTGCTGTGGGTAAGGATGGCAGGGCTGGGAGGAGCGGGGGGACACACCTCAGGGGACACCTAGCCTTGCTGCTGCCACTGGAGCACTGGCTGTGCCCTTCCTCCTGATGGCTGCACCCCTGTACTCCTCTCTGGCTTTCAGGGACCCTCGGCACCTCCCAAGTCTCTCCTTTTGAAGCCTGGCTGTATACCAGTTTCTTGTGGCTTTTCCATCCTATGGCTTTTTTTTTTTTTTTTTTTTTTTTTTTTTTTTTTTTTTTTTTTTTTTAGCTCTCCTTTCTTCTTCCCTTTCCTCATCCCTCTCCTCACTGCCTCCTTCTCTTCTTCCTTCCTTGGTACATAGCCCGGACTGGTCTGGAATTCTGATTCTCCTGCCTTCTCATCAGAGCCCCACTCTGGCCAGACTCATAGTATTTTTTGTCCACAAAGCTTGCCGACCCCAAGAACCTCCTCGTCTTCACTCCCTCTGTCCCCCTTCACTGTAAGTTCCAGAACACCCCTCCACCCCCGGAAAGCCTCCTGTGACTTCCCTTTGCCACTGGAACGAGGTCCCGAGGTCACACAGCAGAGGGAATAAGCAGAATGAGCAGAAAAAGGCTTTGCAGGCGAAAGAGGGTGAAGTGACATGACCCAAAATGACCCCTCAGGTGGAGGGAGGAAAGAGCACCAGGCTCCTACAGACCCCTCCACTTCCCAGAAGCTCACAGCATGTCCACTTCACAGGCAATGAAACCAAGGCCAGAGAGCCCAGCCAGACCCCCTGGGAGTGGCAGAGACAATGGTCTCAAGCCTGCCTGTGCCGAGCCTTCTCATGACTCATGGCTAGCCTAGGCCCTGGCTCTGCCTGGGCTCCCCAGGAGGCTTGCATACCTGAGTCCTCCTGTGCTCCCTCCGAGGGCTTCTCCTGGTGCTGTCAGGTCTGCGTGAGCCACACACGCTCCTTGGTTAAGCTCCTCTACTCTCTATTTACAAGAGCAAGCTTCTGAGCGAATGAGCCAGGGAAAATGTTTGGCTTCCGTGGGTGGGAGCTGGGGCCATCTGTTCCCAGGCGCTGAGAAAACACCGGAGCCGTCACTTGAGCCGCGCGGTGCCCAGCAGAGCCTCACAGAGTGGGGCTGTGGCACCCATGAGCTGTGTGTCCTAAGGAGGGGTTCTCATCTTCTGTGAGCCTCCCTGTGTGGGTCTATAAAAAAACAACCGAGGGTCTCATCTAGCTGTGTGGCTCCAGGGCACCCACTGTCCCTCTCTGTTGCTCCCTGTCACCTCCTTTTTGTACCTACTCGCACCCCGTGAACCGAGTGCCCCCAAAGCTGACATCTGTGACATGGTGCTACCTCAGACCAGCTTTTCAGCTTTTATAACTAGTGCCCTCATTTGTTCCCAGGCTGAAAATAGCTTTATTGTTTCCTCTGAAAATAAAAAAGAACTATTTTTCAATCCAAAAATTTATGAGGTAGGAGGGTAAATGGAGAGAGATAGTCCCTTCCGTCAGGGGAAACATCTGTCGAGGACAGTGACTTTGCAGGTGACTCTTTAAATGGCTAGCTGTACCGGGGGTCCAGGATGGAGGTGATTGAACTAAATATTTTGAGAATCACGGTGGTTTGGGAGATGTAGATCAGAGGTGGAGCCCCTGCCTAGAATCCCTCAGTGAGGGGCTGGAGTGTGGCTTAGTGGTAGAGCCCCTGCCTGGAATCCCCCAGTGAGGGGCTGGGGTGTAGATCAGAGGTGGAGCCCCAGCCTATAATCCCCCAGTGAGGGGCTGGGGTGTGGCTCAGTGGTAGAGCACCTGCCTAAAATCCCCCAGTGAGGGGTTGGGGTGTGGCTCAGTGGTAGAGCCCCTGCCTGGAATCCCCCAGTGAGGGGCTGGGGTGTAGATCAGAGGTGGAGCCCCAGCCTAGAATCCCCCAGTGAGGGGCTGGGGTGTGGCTCAGTGGTAGAGCCCCTGCCTGGAATCCCCCAGTGAGGGGCTGGGGTGTGGCTCAGTGGTAGAGCCCCTGCCTAGAATCCCCCAGTGAGGGGCTGGGGTGTGGCTCAGTGGTACTGCACCTGCCTAGAATCCCCCAGTGAGGGGCTGGGGTGTGGCTCAGTGTAGAGCCCCTGCCTAGAATCCTGCCTTGAACTCCCGATTCTTTGTCCACCCTGAGTGTTGGGATTGCCGGCATGTCCCACACCAGTTTTGTGCAACGCTGGGGACGGAACAGAGCATTACGTATGCTAGGCAAGCACTCTAGCAACGAGCCTGCATTGTAATACTTAACGATGGAGCGTGAGCCTTTCATCTTTTGACCCCCAGGCCTTGCTCACTTAGGGCTAAGCTCATCACCATCTTTGTTCTTGCTGTTTTGCTGGCCCCTTTCCCTCAGCTGGCAGAATACTCAGATGTTTTCAGGGTGTATAAATATGAGCTGTGAGCATCGCTGGCGGTGGAATCATCCCCCAGGGGCTGGGGATCCAAGGGGAGTATGGCTGGGTTGGCAGAAGGAGTTTATCTCGATTGAATTCTCTAATCCTCTTCAAGGATTAAGAAAACTTGACGCGCTTCCCTTGATAATGTCCTTTAAAGATTTAATAGGTTTCAGGCTTTCCAAGAGAAAGCCCTGGATGAGGAATTTGAAGGACTTGCTTAAGCTCCTGACTCCACGTGTGACCTTGGTCTGTTGCTCTCTCTGTGAAGAGCAGGGTTGGTCTTGGACAGGTGGCCCAGGGGGAGCTGGGTTTGGAAGGTCGGGCTTGTAGTGGCTACAGTGTTTTCTTCTGAAACACGCCCCACCCATCTGCCCTGCTCACCATCAAGCACCTGGGACAAATCATGGAGCAGCTGTGAGGGGCTTGGGATGTAGTGAACAGTAGGGAGCTTGCCTAGAACTCTGTCTCCCCAAGTATGCCAGTCAGGAACTGAGGTGTGGCTCAGTGGTAGAGCACCTGCCTAGAATCCCCCAGTGAGGGGCTGGGGTGTGGCTCGGTGGAAGAGCCCCTGCCTAGAATCCCCCAGTGAGGGGCTGGGGTGTGGCTCAGTGGTTACAGCTCCTGCCTAGAATGCCCCAGTGAGGGGCTGAGGTGTGGCTGAACAAATTAATGTATGTTGGTGGGCTCAGAGCCAAAAGAGCTGTTTGGAGATGGGGCCTAGTTAGAAAAAGTAGGTCACTGGGCATGAGGGGTGGGACACAGCCTTTGAAGAAAATATCTTCTTTCTATCCATTGTTCCCTTTTGGGAATTCCTGTGCCTCTGTTTCCATCTCTCTCTCTCTCTGCTTCCTGGCAGCCATGAGGTGAGCAGGTCTCTCTACCCACCCTCTTTTTCATGCCCAAAATGAAGGAACCTGCTGAGTGTAGACTGGATTGAACAGGTTTCAGGTTTTCTATGAGAAAGCCCTAAAAGCTGAATCAACCTTTTCCTCCTGGACTTTGTTTCCCCTCAGGTGTTTTGTCACAGTAACCAACACAGGCAGGGGAGAGGCTGGAACCAGGGACGAGAGTCCCAGAGGACCTCTGTGCCTCAGAGCACTCGCAGCTGCCTCACATCTGCACGTCTCAGGCAGCTTGACTGCTCACTTCTGCTTCTCACGTGCGAGAGGTGCAGCACAGGGCTGCGGAGTGGGGTTGGGGAGGGAGCTTTGCCCAGAAAGGGTGCCTGCCCAGGAGGGTTGGCGTCCCTGCCCCTGGAGCCATAGAAGGCCACCTTGTAGCACCTAGAGCATCGTTCTCACCTTGTGGCCACAGCAAGGTTGAACCACCCTCTCCCAGGGGTCGCCTACGACCGTTGGGAAACACCGATCTTTGCATTGTGATTCATCACAGGAGCTACGATTGCAGAAGTGATTTTATGGGTGGGAATCAGCACACCGTGAGGAACTGGACTAAAGGGCTGCAGCGTCCGGAAGGTTGAGAGCCGCTGCTCCAGAATGTTCTTTAGGGGAAACTGAGAGCCCGAAATTTGGGGGGAAACGAGCCCAAGAGCATAGTGGGAAACCGAGTTGAGTCTATTCTCGTCTCTTTGATCCTTGTCTCTACCATCAATTCCATGACAACAAGAGGCAGCGCTTTCAAGCCCAGAGAGTTTTGAAACAACAACTTTTTTTTTTTTTTTTTTTTTTTTTTTTTTTTAAATCTCTGCTTGTTTTCCTGAGTGCTCATTTTCTCGGGGTGTGTCAGGGACACTGTTACTCCTCGACGGACTCTCTAGGCCCCCAGCTGGGTCACAGCGCCGGTCCTGGGCCTGGGGGGGTGGAGCGGGCCGGGGCACTTTACATCCCTTCCTTCAGCTTCTGCCACCGCTCCTCTCCCATCATCTCTCCTCCTGAAGGACCTGGAGAGCGCCCGAGAGCTCTGAGGAGACGCATCACACACTCACCGTCACTAGAGAGGATCATCTTCAACTCGAGAGGCCACAAACAGCGAGGCAGGCCCTCACACACGCTCAGTGTCCCGTGTACAGAGCAGCACACGCTGAGTCCCACACAGGCACACCAACCTCCACGCACACACAAATCACACACAGGTACAGGGACACACACTGATTCACAACCATACAGTCACCGTGGCGGATACACACCAGAAACGGAGATACACACGCACACGGTGACACGGGCGCACAGTCACATGCCACTACACACACACACATGTCCACATTCACATAAGTCACACACAGGCACAGGGACGCAGGCTGACTCAAAGGTACATTCTCACACACAAATGTACCTGAGTAGACCTTCTTTCACATATGTACATTTTCCAATATAATAAATCACGCACACACACACACACACACACACACACACACACACACACAGGAATGTGTAACCCATACAGTCTAACACATTTTCACACACATACACACACACACACACACACACACACACACACACAAGCATAGAAGGAATATCAGCTGTCACACAAAAATAGCTTTCCCTCTCACAGCTTGCAGGCACGGGGGTTCGGAGTTCGGAGCCATCAAGCTTCCTTCCGGCTTCCTGTCATGATGGGCCTTCTGTCTGCCTTGGCTTGTCACAGTGTCTGTGACCTGCGGCCCCTGGGACTCAGAGGCTGTGTGGCCACGACTGGTTCCATGGAGTTTGGCTCCCGCTGAGCCCCTTCGGGGCTGTGTCCACTCCTCTGGTGGGAGACAGCTTTCCCTCCAGCTGTTTCTTGCTTCATGACATCAGGGATTTATAACCTTGTGTGTGAGTCTTTTGGCAAGTGGCTCTTTTTTGTTTTTGTTTTTGTTTAATGTGCACTGGTGTTTTGTTTAATGTTTTGCCTTCATTAATGTGTGAAAGTGTCAGATCTCCTGGAACTCAAGTTACAGACGGTTGTGAGCTGCCATGTGCGAGCTGGGAATTGAACCTGGATCCTCTAAAGAGCAGCCAGTGCTCTCAACCACTGAGCCACCTCTCCAGCCCCTGGCGAGGGGCTCTTGTCAGCTTCTCTCTTTTGTTACTATTTTTTAAAGATTTGTCATTGTTTGTGCATGTGTGCTGCAGAGGCCAAAAGAGGCCACTGGATTCCCCGGAGCTGGACTCACAGGCAGTTGCGACTCACCTGACCCAGGAAGGAACCCAGGTCCTCAGAAAGAGCAACAGCATTCCTTTTTTTTTTTTTTTTTTTTTTAAGATTTATATTTATTTATTATGTTCACAATGTTCTGCACACCTGCATGCCAGAAGAGGGCACCAGATTTTGTAATAGATGGTTGTGAACCACCATGTGGTTGCTGGGAATTGAACTCAGGACCTCTGGAAGAGCAGCCAGTGCTCTTAACCCCTGAGCCATCTCTTCAGCCCCAAAACAAGTATTCTTAACAGCTGAGCCATTTCTCCAGTCCATCATCATCATCATCATCATCATCATCATCATCATCATCACTATCATCACCACCATCATGCTCATCACCACCATCATTACCATCACCATCACCACCACCACCATCATCACCATCAGCATTGTCATTGTCATCGACATCACTGTACTCTGTAGCCCAGGCTAGCCTGGAACTCAGCGCACTCCTCCTAACTCAGTCTCCTGAGTGCTAGGGTTATAAATGAAGCCACCACGCCCAGCTCCTGCAGGATCTCTAAAGGGCTCCTGACCTAGAAAGAAGGCTCCACAGTCTTGCCTCCCAGGGGGGGAAGGAATATTGACTGCACAAAAATAACTTCAGCTTTCACAGCCTGGGAAGTGAGCGGGTGAGGCCCAGGGCCAAGGCTGGGGCTCTGCCAGCTTGCTGAATAAGCCTGGGTAGATTTGTCACCTATGAAACAGGGAACATTGTGTGTGTATGTGTGCGCATGTGTGTGTGCACACTTGTGTGTGTGTGTGTGTGTGTGTGCGTACATGCATAGAGCAGAGGTCAACCTTCGCTGTCATTCCTCACGAGCCATTTGATTTCGCCAGCAGTTTTTCTCTAGGACCCGGGGCTTGACAGGCTGGCTCCAGCAAGCTCCAGGCTGCTCCTGTTTCTGTGCCCCAGGGCTGGGGTCACAAGCGTGCACCACCACGCTTGGCTCTTTTGTGCCACATGCTGTGAATCAAGCTCCTATCTTCATGCTTCTGTGACAAGCGCTTTAGCTGTCACTTCACAAGCCATGATGCTGCTGCTGCTGCTGCTGATGATGATGATGCTGATGATGCTGATGCTGATGACAGTTTCACAATTTGGCAAATGTATATGGCACATTCCGCTCTTCTTCCCCACTACCTTCTCCTTCCCTTCACATCCCGTGAACATCGCAGTTAGCCTCCCTGCCATGAGGATGTTGATGATGATGATTTTTGGTGACCTCAGAGTTTCATTAGGGTCACCTACCTAAGCACGGGTAGGGATTATTTCCTAGAGCGCAGGCAACGATCTCCCGTCCCCGAGCACCATCAACAGGGAAGAACAGTTCGGACGGGCCAGGCCCCGTGCGCTCCTTCCTCACGCAGGCTGGAGTGCTGGCTGGCTCAGGTGTGGGTCTTATCAGGTAATCAGAGCTGCCGTGAGTTCACGGGGACAGAGGCCGTGCTGCATTCAGAAGACGGAGATTTGCCGCTCTCCCCAGATCCTATGGCTCGTACACTTTTCCTCATTCCTCTGCTGTGGTGTCCGAGCCTTGTGGCGCCACTGTGGACCTCCAGGGCTAAGCACTCGGCCGTCACTTTTCTCAGCACTTGGACCATTTGTGGGTCTCTGAATTCACCTCCATTTACTGCAAACAGTAGCCCCTCTGACCAGGCCTGGCAGCACTTGTCTATGGGTGTAAATGTCACTATTTAGAAGCCACTCTGACACCATATACCCTTGGTCAGACCCCAGCATTCAGTCCCTGCCCATGACTTCTCAAGCCGAGAGCTTTTGACCAGGGTTAGAACAGGTGTGGGTTCCCTCCTGCAGAGCAGGCCTCAAGTGCATCCAGAATGGTTAGTTACCCTGGAACAGCCATGCCGCCTTTGCTCGAGTGGGCACAGCTAGCCTGGCAGGTTGGTCTCTGGGGGAACCTTCCAGCTCAGTTCACCCGTGATCTCTGTGTGTTTTGAAACCAAAAGTGTGCACCCTGGCACATAAAAGCTCACCGACACACTCCTTCCCATAGTTCCTGGTGGGCAGTTATAATATCTGCGAACAGTGACAAATCTGCCTCCAACATTAAAAACAAAACAAAACATGATAAAAGAGACACAACATGAAACTTGCCGTTTGGCTTTCTTCTGGCTCTCACTTCTCACTCTGGGGGTGCACAGTCCATCACGGTGGGGGAGGCACCATGGCGGGAGCAAGAGGTCGATGCTCACGCTCAGCTGCGGTCAGGAAGCAGGCGGAGCCGAACGCTGGTGCTAGCTCAGTCTCACCCTTCTGCTCCATGTGGGCTGCCCTCTGTGGGAGGCTCCATCCACACTCAGGACGCACCTTCCCTGCTCAGGTAAACCTCCCTGGAAACACCCAGAGCTATTGTACAAGAAAGAGGACCCGGGTTCCGATGACCGGCACCTACAAACGTGGCCCTGTGTAACCTGGGCTCTGAGGGCCCGTGCTACAGACTCACGCACACACACACTGGGGAAAGGGGGGAGGGGTGCTGAGTGAGTTCAAGGACAAGGTCAAGCGTAAGGCTGAATGGCCGCTGGAGAAGGCCGAGGGCGGAGCACGAAGCCTGGAGACTGCTGGGTGCACACGCGTCTCTCCAAGGCCCCTCTCCACCGCCCCTGCTTTGTTTTCCGCACCTCCGCATTCGGGTCGCTGCTGAGAACCTTCCTGGGGGAAGGGGGGTGTCTGCAGCTAGCTCTTGCCAGTTGTGCAAATCCCAAGCCCCCACACTGACTGCGACTGACAGCCACAAGCGGGCTCTGGGCCTCACAGCCAACAGGAGACCCGAAGCTGGGCTGGGTGAGGCCTGGGGCTCACCTGGCTGTCCCTGTGGTTTTCCCCGCTGGGCACGCACTCCTGCTCCTCGGATACACTCCTGAGACCTCTGAGCTTGCTGTGCGCTGTGGCGCACGCCTTTAATGTCAGCACTCAGGAGGCAGAGGCAGTGGATCTCTGAGTTCGAGGCCAGCCTGGTCTACAGATTGGGGGCCAGGACTACACAGAGAAACCCTGTCTCATACAAACAAATCTTCTGAGGGTGCTGACGATGTTTGTGGTGGAATCCTGAAGCCCCCACACAGCAAATGGGATCCGACATGGCCACCTGTCCACGATTCCCTCTTCCTCTTTTCTTAAATTTTTGCGGTGACCTCAACTGTCTTGGCTTCAAGAATGAAGACATGGTTCTGGACAGTTTGTAAGAATCCTGGAAGCTTCTGTTTCTCCCGCTCCTTAGCTTCCCCACCACTGGGTTGGCTGGTGCCCCCTCGGCGGAAGAGAGCTGAAGCAGCCTCATGGAGAGGGAGCCGTCTGGGTGTTTTGAAGGGATGCTGCTCAAACAGACAGAGACGCTTCTCAGCCTTCCTGCCGCTGCGGCCCTGTAGTACTGTTCCTCATGCTGTGGTGCCCATCATAAAGCCATTTCATTGCTACCTCATAACTGTAACTTTGCTACCGTCACGAATGGTAGCGTAGATATCTCATATGTGAATCCTAGGGGGAGGGGAGAACCGTTGTTTTCAAAACTCAGTGTGTTTGTGTATGGGGCACCACAGCGCACTGCAGAGGTCAGGTGACGGCTCTACGGACCGGTGCTCTCTCATCTTTAGACTCTGGGGCTCAAGTTCAGATGGACAGGGAAGACTCTTCACCCACTGAGCCGTTTCCCTGGCTCCCATGAACAGAATTATTTGCTTGTTTGAATTTGGAGAGAGAGACTCACATGGCCCCGGCTGTCCTGGAGCTCACTCTGTAGACCAGGCTGGCCTCGGACTCAGAGCCTACTGAGTGCTGGGGGAGAAGGCGTGCCCCACCATGCTTGGCTTCACGGTACCTTCTAAGGGCAGCCCAAGCACACTGACCCAGCTCACTGGTGACGACAGAGCCCTCATTTGTCACACTAGAGCAGTGCAATGGCCAATTCTCTTATGGCTGTGACAAAATATTCGACAGAAGCAACTCAAAGAAAGGAAGAGTTTATTTGGCACACAGTTTGAGGGTGCACAGTCCATCATAGCAGGGGGGCGGTGGGGCATGGCGGCAGCTGTGTGAGGCGGTTGGTCACATGGTTTCCAGGCAGGAAACAGACGGATGCTGGTGTTCAGCTCACTTCTCGTTTCTCCTTTTGCATTTGGTCAGGGCCCAGCCTATGGTGGGGTGCTGCCCTTATTTAGGGTGGGGCTTTCCACATCAAGTTCTGGCAATGTTCTCACGGATACGATAAGAAAGCCGACTCCTTAGAAGTCAGTCAAATTGACAGGGGACGATGAACTCCACAATCACAAACACAGGTCCTGCAATCTTCAGTGCTAAACAAACAAACAAACAAACAAATAAATCCAGGGCTGGCTGGAGAGACGGCTCAGTTGGTAAAGTGCTTGATGCCCAAGCCTGAAGACATGAGTTCGATCCCCAGCACCCATGGAAGAGTCGAACGATGCCTGCAATTCCTGCAGCCAGAGAGAGGGAGACAGCTGATCCCGGGGCTCACTGGCAAGTCTGCCTCGCCTACTCAAGGAGCCCCAGGTCCAGCAAGAGATCATGTCTCAAAACCCAAGACCGGACGGCTCTGGGGAAGTGGCTAAGAGAGTAACGGCGCTTGCTCTATGAGCGTGAGGGCCTAGTTTGAGCCCTCACAATGCAGAAGGCTGGACACCGGAGGGCGCAGAGGTGAGCAGAGTCTGAGAATTTGCCCGGCCTAGCCTAGCCTTCATAATGAGCTTCTGGCTCAGCCAGAGATCCTATCTCAAGCCAATAAAACGAAGAGATAGAAAAGGATATCTGATGTCCTCCTCTGAGCTCTGCGGCTGTGCACCCACGTGCACACACACACACACACACACACACACACACACAATCACACCCCTGGAAATCAAGCCGGCTCCCTTTGGATAGCCTTGTGCAAATTTTCCCCCTTCCAATTCTCAGGAAGACACTGGGCACGCCCTGCCCCCGGGAGCCAGCCCAGCCGACGTAGGCTGGGCGAATTCTGGTGCAGGGTGAGTGCTCTGCTCAGGCTGGGAGACAGAGGGCAACCTGACCACACAGCCAGGACTCAGTGTGCGGACAGGGGGATTTGGGTGGCACAGGCCCGAGGGCCAGTGGTGAATCAGGCTGGTTCTCGGGCTGGTTTCTGTCAGCCAGTCAGGGCCACAGGGTTGCAGCCTCCCTGCTGTGCCGCCTGTGACAGGCGGGGAGCTGCGGTCACCTAGTCTCCCCGGAGGGCCCTGCCAGGTGCTGCTTAAGCAGATGATAAATTAGAGACAGGGATTTATCGACCTGCCCGTGGCCTCGCACAGAGGGAACTGTCTGATTCTGTTGCCTGCTGGGGGAGGCAGGGCCAGGTCCTGAACCCAGGGGGTCATAGCCTAGGAGCTGCTGGCATTGTGGCTGCCT
This sequence comes from Rhombomys opimus, assembly GCA_010120015.1. Taxonomy (NCBI): domain Eukaryota; kingdom Metazoa; phylum Chordata; class Mammalia; order Rodentia; family Muridae; genus Rhombomys; species Rhombomys opimus. The sequence continues at coordinate 2,181,096 of REGO01000062.1, forward strand.
CCAGGAATGGAGGGTCATTGTCATTGTCACAGGGGTTGGCCTCTGTGTCTCCATGTAATTTGGTCAGGGCCTGGCTCCAAGCTGCGTGACTGGAGCTAAAGCAGCCCTGCCTTGTTCTCCTTGTGGAAGCTCTGGCCAGAGCGCCACCCAGGGGAGAGAGAACGCAGGGATGCCCCACCCCCAGGCCCATATCGGATGCTTTCCCTGGGGTGACGTGAACAGATGCCTTCGAATGAACACCGACAACACACCAAGGTACTCACTCCACCCACTGGTGCCTTGTATGCCAGGGAGGTTGCTGGGGTAGGGCCCTGAGTGAGGGCTTTCCCCCGGAAGCTTGCATGAGGAGTTTCTTATTGGGTCCTGGAGTGAGGGTGCCAGGTCGCTCCGAGGAGCCGGGGTGAAGGCACACAATGCATACACAACACATATTGTCACGCTTACTGTAGGCACACATGCCATATGAGCCACACAAAAACAGCCCACGAAACACCCACGGGCCACACACGGGGCCCTCACGTGTGTGTGCTCCGCTGCCTGTCATCCAGGCTGGATCTGCATGGCTTCCCGTTTCTCCACCCATGGCCTCAAGCATCCATCATTTCCAGGTCACCTACTTCTGATTTGGGCTCCCCCCACCCCCAAGACCAGATCTCACATAGCTCAGGCTGGCCTCAAACTCACTAAGGTAGGTAAGGATAGCCTTGAGTTTATGATCTTCCTCTGCTTCTACTCCCTGAGCCCCGGGGTCTCAGGTGTGTGCCCCACAGCTGGCTTTAGGCCTTTTTGCCCAGTACGTACACATTTGTTGGAGAGCAGATTCCCAACGTGTGTGTGTGTGTGTGTGTGCATGAGTGTGTGTGTGTCTGTGTGTGTGTGCATGAGTGTGTGTGTGTAGGGTAACTGTAAAAATAAAGACTTTCGTCAGTGATGCAGGGAGACTAGAAGCCGCTGTGGAGGTACACTGGGTTAGAAAATCAGTTTACGAATCTGCTTTTTCCGGGAAAGTTACCCGGAAGCCGCACACTGCAGTACTAACCCGGGTCAGCTCTGCTGATGGCCTTTGTTGGATAGATGTTTTTTTAGCTCTTTAACCCCTGCTTTTTCAACCTCCAGGCTCCTGTCTCCCCACCCCTCCCCAGACACTTTAGCCCAGGCTGGCCTTGAACTCACTATATAGCCAAGGATGACCTTGACCTGATCTTCCCGATCCCCTTTCTTGAGTGTTGGGATTCAAACCCAGGACCCTGTGCGTTCTACATAAACAAGCACTGTACCAACTAAGGTACACACACAGCTGGAATTTGCACTTTTAAACAAACAGAACTTCCACTGCATCACGAAGCTGCCCACACTATCTGTCCCTTGCCTCACCTCAGAGAAAAAAATCCCTGAACCCATTAGCAATTTTGCCCCCCCCCCCATCTACACTGATACCCATTGCCCCATGGCTGCTCGTGCCAAGGGGGTTTGTTCTTCCAGAATCACAGACTGCACAGGCTCGGGTGGAGGGCTCTGGCACTGCCTCTGTAGTTCACCTGTTCTGTAGGCTGTGCCGAAACTCCAGTCTCTTTCTAAAGCAAAATACTAATATCTATCAAGGAACAGGCTGCAGTTTTCTGTCGATGCCCTGTGGCCGCCTGTTAACTGCTGTAGGAACATTTGTGTTCTGGGCCGGGTTTGGTCCTGTTTCCTGCTCTCTCCGATGTGGGCCCAGGACGGACCTGCTGGGTCTGGCGATCACGGCGTGGGAGGATGAGGGTCAAAGGTCTCACCCCATCCTCACCAGTGCTTAGGGCTCTGTGTGCTTGCTGACAGTGGCCAAGCCCGAGGGCGGGAAGCACCATCTATTAAAGCTTTAGTGCAAAAAAGAAAAAAAAAATGCTGGGCGTGGGCTGGAGAGGTGACTTAGCAGCTCAGGGCGCCAACCCCGTGGCCTGAGTTTCCACACGAAGGCGGACGGAGACACTGATTCTGCGGCGTTACCCCTGACCTTTACATGTGCATGGGGGCACACAGGCTCACATACTTGTGAGCACGCATGCATAGATACAACATACATACACACACACGTGTGCACGCATGTGTGCACGCACCCACGCACACACTTGCACATGTTGTGTTTGTAATCCCAGTGATGAGGCGGTGGAGACAGGCAGGTTCCTAGGACGTGCTGGTCAGCCACCTTAGCCTTGTCAGCAAGGCCCAGGGCCCAGCAGGAGATCCTGCCCCAAAGGAACAAACCCAAGGCTGCTCTCTGGCTTCCATACACATACATACACGCACCCCCAAACATGTGTGCACGGGCACACACACACAGACACATACCCACACGCAGCATAAACCCTGCCTTAGTTAGGGTTTCTATTGCTGTGATGAATCGCCATGACCAAAAGCAGGCTGGGAGGAGAAGGTGTATTTGGCTTATCCTTCCACGTCATCCCCTGTCACCGGAGGAAGCCAGGACAGGAACTCAAACAGTGAAGGATCCTGGAGGCAGGAGCCGATCAGAGGCCATGGAGGGTGCTGCTCTCTGCTTCCCACGGCTGGCTCAGCTGCTCTCTCACAGAACCAGGGCCGCCAGCCCAGGGCTGGCACCACCCACAAGGGGCTCGGCCCTCCCTCATCGATCACTAAGAAAATGGCCTACAGGCTCGCCTCCAGCCCCCTCTGACGGAGGCATCTTCTCCGGGGAGGCTCCCTCCTCTCAGAGACGTTAGCTTGTGTCAAGCTGACATGAAATTGTCCAGCAGAGACAGGAAGGAACTCCGAAGCTGAGAGGCTGGGTGTGCCGGCGCACACCTATGATTCTAGCACTTGGAAGTCAGTGAGGCGGGAGGATTGCCACCAGTTTGAGACCAGCCTGATCGACACAAAAAGTTCCAGGCACCTTAGGGCTGGAAACAGAAACTGTCCAGTGTAGCATTGCACACCTTTAACCCAGCACCCGGGAGGCAGGGGCAGGGTCCAGAACTCTGGCCTGCAGAGGGAGTTCCAGGACAGCCACGGCTCCACAGAGAGACTAGGTCTTGGAAAACCATAAAAAAAAGTCGACGAACCCCTTTTAGACAGCGTTGGGTCGGGCGGTCTCAGCTGCCCAGTTGGTATTGCCTTGCAAGCATGAGGACCTGAATCCAGACCCTCAGAACCTAAGCCAAAAGCACAAGGGGAAGCAAGTGAAAAAAATAGCAGAAGCAGGTGCTCGCTAGAGCCCAGAGCACAGAGGCGGCAGCACCGGGCACGCTCACCCTGCCCTGCTGTCTGCCCAAAGCAAATGAATGCCTTCTTTGGCCACAGGCTGCATTTCATTTGCTGATGTAACTGAGGGCATAAGTAACGCCTGCTGACCAGAAGCTACCTGAAGGAGACAGGGTGGACACAGAGCCCAGCCAGGGCTGCCTCCCCATGGCCACGTCCCTTCCCGGAGCCATTTTTGGGCCTTCCCTGGAGGTGTGGCATCCGGACGGCGCTGGGCCCGTGTGGGCGGTAAGTTACAGTGGGGGGCGCACTCCAGCCACATCTAGGGCCAGGGGGGTTCCAGCAGGAGGCTGGCCCCCTGCTGCGTCCGCTGTGGTCCTCATCCCGGGATGGCAGCCTCCGAGACCAGGCAGAGGCTCCATGGCTGGCTCTGTCCTTCTCGCACCCTCCTCCGTTCTCCTGGGCAATGGGCCCTTAGACCCGCTCTTGCCAGATGTTACACTTTTGGTGACTATTTCTCTCCTTGCCTGGGAAGGGCCCCCAGGCCTCTGCCGCCTCCACCACCGGTCGGGGACCAAGCGTGCAGTCTGTGGGAGCCTTCCAATCACGTGAACTGTTGTTGCCTTGTTCCCTCACCTCTCCCTGGAGGACCAAGTTCCCCGGAAGCACGCCTTTGATGAGCCCCAAGGGAGCGTGGACGTGATACAGACATTCCCGTTGTGTCAGAAGTTGATTTTGAGGACTGCGGTGCCCCCTGGCAGTTATACATCATAGACAAACCGAATCAATAAATATTTTTGAAATGGAGTTTTTTTGTGTCACATTTGCAGTTTCAGGCCAGGCCGCACTGAGGGGGTCTCACCGCTTAGCTCCAAGGATGCCCCACCCTGCCGACGTGTGCCACCTAGTGGCTGTGAGGAAAGCCAGGCCAGTCCTCCAGGCGCCAGGCCTGACTCGGGGCCCTGGGTTCACAGGCTGCCTCCTCCAGTGATTTGCGGGCGACCCTCTGGTTTCAGGCGTCAGGCACAACCCATAGGAGGGCTGCCTTCACAGAAGCCCGAGGATGGCTGTGGCGAGCACACAGGTCCCTAGCCTGGGAGCCTCTATTTCCAGATGTCAGCATGTCTTTATGTTACGACGCTTGCGTGTGCACGTGCCATGGCCGCATGTTAAAGTGGATTCTTTTCTTTCCCTGTGGGCCCTGGGATTGAACTCCGTTCAGCAGGCGTAAGGGCCTTAAGCCGTTGAGCCATCTTTGCTTGCCCTGAATTCATCTTTGGTGTTTTCTTTCTTTTTGTGTCTGTGCACCGAGGAGGCCGGAAGAGGGCAGGGAGTCCTCTGGAGCTGAGGTTAGACACTTGCTTTGCCACCGTGCTGGGTGCTGGGAGCAGAGCCCTGGTCTTCTGTGAGGTGCCCCCACCCAGCAATCTGCTCCACCAGCTCCCTTAACTGTCTATGGCTCTGGAGTGTATTTACACGCCTGGGATTGTCACTCTACCCGTCCTCCTGTGTGGGAGGCCACGTGGTGAGCGTGGATGAGCTCTGGGACTGAAGACCCCCCTGGAGTCATGGGACGTGGGTGCTCTAGCCCAAGGGCAAGGCTGGCTGGGGATGCTCAGGGTCTCAGTGCTGTTGCGGGCTCTTCCTGGAGGGAGGGCGATCGAGGAGGCTTCCCCGGGGCCGCCTTTGGCTCCGTTCTTTTGATGGTAGCAAGAACTGAACCCAGGGCCTCACACGCGCCACACATGAGGTATGTCCCAGCCTTTTCATCCTTTCCACGCGATTTTTAAAATTCTCTGTGTGTATGCCTGCGGGTATACGGGTCTGTTCGGGTGAGTGCAGGTGGCCCTGGAGCTCAGAAGAGGGCACCTTCTGGGTCCTGGAGCTGGAGGCTCAGGTGGTTGTGAAGCACGCTGGGAACCGAACCCTAGTCCTCTGCCAGAGGAGCAAGTGTTTCTTAACCACCGAGCCACTCTGGCCTTGCCTTTCCCCCCTGTGAGATGGGCTCATTAAGCTGCTCAGGCAGGTTTGAACTTTCAACATTCCTGCCTCCACCTCCGGAGCCCAGATGTCCAGCCTAGGCTCGGCCTATTATTGCTTTGCTTTTTAAAATATTAAAATGATTGTGCGCATGTGTGCAGACCACGGGACACATGTGGCCACCGGAGGACAACTCGCAGGAGTCTCTTTATTGCCTTGTGGAATAAATTCAAGTCGCCAGGCCTCAGGCCACAGCATCTCCTTGCTGAGCCATCTCAATGGCCCTGGCTTGACTTTTGGAGACAGGGCCTTGAATATACTACATAGCCCATGTTGGCCTTTGTAGTTGTTTTTTATTATTATTATTGAGTGTATGGGTGTTTGCTTGCTGTGTGCCTGTGTGCCATGTGTGCCCTGCCCTCCATGGCCAGTAGAGGGTCCTCAATCTTCTGGAAGTAGAGTTGTGAGCAGGTGGTTGTGAGCTACTATGTGGGTGCTGGGAACACTCTGGTCCTTAGCAAGAACAGTAAGTGCTCGTAACTGCTGAGCCATCTCTCCTGTCCCTCTCCATCTAAAGAGTTATCATTTTAACTGTGTGTGTGGTGGTGTCTGTGAGTCCAGGTGAGCTTTTGGGCCTGGAGTTACAGGTGGCTGTAAGCCAACGCGCGTGCTGGACACTGAACTCATGTCCTCCGAAAGAGTAGCCAGCACCCTTAGCTGCTTGCTGGGTCATCTCTCTGGCCCAGCTTTGCCCATTTTTAAAAATTATTTTATGTGCACTGGTGTTTAGCCTACATGTATGTCTGTGTGAGGGTGTTAGCTCTTGGTGTTACACACCGTTGTGATCTGCCATGTGGCTGCTGGGAATTGAACCCAGGTCCTCTGAAGAACTGCCAGTGCTCTTAACCGTGGAGCCATCTCTGCAGCCCTGGCTTTGTCCATTTTTAAGACAGGGTCTTTTAAAAGTTTATATATGTGTGTGTGTGTGTCTGTGTTAATGCCTACGTGTGTGTATGTGTGCTACCTCAGTGCCTGGTGCCAACAAAGGCCTCCACAGCCCCTGGATTTGCAGATAGTCATGAGTCACCACGTGGGTGCTAGGAACTGAGCCCAGATCCCCTGGAGGGGCAGACCGTGCATGTTCTTAAGCCCTGAGCTACCTCCAGCCCCTGGAGACAGTCGTGTCCCCACCCCGGATTCTATGGGTAGGCCCCCTTTGTTCTGGAACTCGCTCATTAGACCAGGCTGGCCTCAAACTCAGAGATCCACCTGCCTCCGCCTCCCAAGTGCCGGAACTAAAGGTGTGCGCCACGGCTGCTTGGTAAAACAAGGTCTTAATGCATCCCAGACCATCGCCGAATTCCCTGTGTAGCTAAGGGTGCTCTCAAAGTTCTCATCTTCCTCACTCTACCTCCCTAGTGTTGGGTTACAGGCAGGTATGTACTATACCCAGAGACCCAGCTCTGATCCGGGGACTCGTAATCACTGTGGCTTGGAGACAGACACTGCAACATGGGCACGCATGCATGCACATGCGCGCGCGCGCACACACACACACACACACACACACACACACACACACACACACACACACACACGGCACCTGAAACAGCTGTACCTTTGAAGGAAATGTAAAAATGAGCATTTTCCAATTGCACCTCAGCACAAAATGAGGCCTAGGGAAGGGATCAGGACAGTCCCTTGAACAGAGCTTGAAAGAGGTTTTTTTGAAATGAAGAGATTTTCCTTGTTGGATACCAGAGAAGAGGGGATCTTGCCTCCAAATCCAGAGCAGCCCTGCCTTTTCTCTCGCTTCGTTTCTCAAGCCACACAATACAAACAGTAGAAGACAGGTCAAGGATTACAGTCGGGGCAAAAACCTGAAGAGCAGAAAAGCCCTTGTGCTCAGCAAGCAGCTAGCAGTGTGCATTGCCAGTGAGCTTTCTCCCTGACATACTTCCCACACAGGCCACCACAGGCCTGGCCCTGCCCTCCTCACACCCGGGACCCCAGATGTTTGGAACAAGTGATCTGGCCATCCCTACCACAGAGGGCAGGTGTTATAAGGATTGAAGGTAGGGGACCGTAGGGCCATGCATGCACCTTTAAGTCAGCATCATGATACGATAACCGATGAGTGTTTGGTTTGCTGGCTCGCGCCTGTAGTCCCAGAGCATGGAAGGAGGCAGAGGCAGAATGGTCTTAAGAGCCTGAGTGCAGCCTGGGCTAGATTGTAAGATCATTTCAAAAAACAAAACCAAAAAGAAGCACGGACAGCGGAGTTGAGCAAGGAACACATTTCTCATCTCAGCTGAGCTGTGACTAAAATATTCTAGTCCTCTCCAAGCAGCCCACCTGCTGTCGAGTCTCATCTCCAAGTCCAACCATGAGAATGAAGTTACCAAGCCCGTCTTGGCAGGAGTTGCAGCCTGGAGGCTCCAGGGTCCACAGAGGGCAGAGTTGGGCAGCTCCAAGTGGAGGGAGCCCTCCCTGCTGGGCACGGCATTCGCTGCAGGGGAGGGCAGCCGTGTGCCCTGTGGTCTCAGACCTGTGTGAGCAGCCCAGGCTCGATGCCCAATGGGGGCATCTCCACACCAACCTCCCAGAACACTCGAGTTCTCCCTTCCTCCTTTGTACCACAGAACACGGCAGGCAAGGGCAGACTTCCACCTAGCTTTGTAGGCAGAGAGCAGAGCCGAACAGAAACCATGCACTTTAGCCCGTGACGTGTTTCACTCTGAGTGTTTATTGGAGTCCACTGCTGGCCAGACCCAGTGCTGGGTGTTCACAGGCCATCCCCTCACACACCTCACAACAACCCTGTGAGGTAGGGTTCCTGTACAGTCCAACCTGAGGCCCCAGACCTGCTCCTAGCTCACACCGTTAGTGTAGGCAGGGCAAGGGACTCCACTCTTGCTTTCATTGTTTTAGAAAATACAAAAGCTTTGGTCCCAAACCACACTGAGCTTAAAAATTTTGGGGGTTTTCAAACTCCCGTTTCCCATCGTCTTTTAAGTTGTCATCCTTTGGTTTCTTTCTTTCTTTTTTGAGACAGTGTCTCAGTCTGTAAGTCAGGCTTGCCCAGAAGTATATAGTCTAGGCTGACCTCAAACTCCCAGCAATCCTCCTGCTTCACTCTCCTAATGGCTGGGATTACAGGTGTGCACACCTGTAACTTCTGATTCCAAATTTCTCTTAACTTTGGAGAAATACAAGTTTTGAAATGACCACTGGCGAGAGGCCTGGGGTCAGCCATTACTTGAGGGAGCCTCAATTGGCTCCACTATTTGAGTCCCAACAACGAGTGCCCCCACAGAGCCTGAGGCCTGCAAGCGGTGCAGATTGCTTCGCAGAGGGCAGCTTTCCTGACCTCTGTGGGACGCACAGGCACATCTGTCCCCAGAGAGGAAGGCTGGCTCACCAAATCTGTCCAGCCTGGTAAGACCACTGCCTGAAGGCAAAGCCTCGGACACTAGAAGCCGCATTTCCTGACCAAATTTTCAAGTGAGGAAACCCAGGCCAAAAAGGAGACATGAACTGTAACACGCTTTTGGAATTCTAACTTCCAAAAGAACCTCAGCACATAAAGTGAGTCTCAAGTCCCCACCACGCAAGTCACACTTAGACCCAGACATCCGCTCTCTGGTTCCAGGGAGCCACGGCTCCTAACCGGCCCTGCGTGCTCCCCCAGCCTGTTCCCGTCTGCGCTGTCTGGCTGTGCCAGGCCCCAAACGGGCTGGGTCCCAGCGTATCAGGGTTCAGGACAGTCACTGTGCAGTGTGGTTACTCCGATGCTCCAGAACACAGGTCCACCCCCTTGTACCCCACCCACCCATCAGCCACCTTCAAACAGAGCAGGGGACCTCAGCAGAAGAAACCCTGCCCAAACCAGACATAACCAGGCTGGACTGAAGGCAGCTACCTCAGTGCCTCCTGTCCAGATGCCTGACTGGGCTGGTGAACCTGGAAACCAGACATTATCCTCCTCTTTCCAGCTCCAAAGCTGTAGAAGCAACAGCGTACACCCCAGGGCTCCACGCAAGGTGTCTTAGAATGCACGCTTGAGGGCCTCAACCTTCACTCCCTAGAGCTGAAACAGAAGCCGGCACAGTGGTGCCTGGAGTAGCTCTCAGGAAGTTGAGGCAGGAGGACTGCTCAAGCCTGACATCAGCCTGGGCCACAGTGTGCCCTGCCCTTCCCCCAGAGACACCCAACAGTCAAAAGCAAGCAGGAGGGCAGCACAGACATGCGACGTCACTCCTGTACTCTGTAAGACCGAAATAGAAAAAGGCACATCAGCCCGGGGGGAGGGGGCTCTCCACTCGCTGCCGCCACCTCTGGGGGCGGGGGGGGGAGGGAGGAGAGCCTGTGGCGGACAGCTCAGCTCCAGGTCTGCGGGGCCCACACCTGAGGCTGCAGCTCACCCTTTGTGCTTTTTTGGGCATGGGAGTAAGCTACAGGCTCTCCTTTAAAAATAAAACCAAATAAAAACAAACAAACAAAAAAACAAGTCACAGTTCTCGGGTGGGGACAGTAGGAGACAGAGAGTTAATGTCACAGACAAAATCACCTTCCTTGGCTCCAGGCTGCCCTGCCATCTGCTAAGCTCACCTGCCGGAAGAGAAGGCACACAACAGAAACTGCCTCTCTCCCACTCAATATCCCCAAGGAGAATAAGACCCAAAACAATAGTTCCCATGGAGGAAGTTAGTCCCAGAATGATCCAATCTGGAAAGTTTAATAAACTGGAGGGAAAATGGTCCAGGTGAGGCAGTAGGGCAAGAGGACTCCTGACAGAAGCCCTGTCCCTGCAGATCCAGTGCACGCAGAACTTTCTTCATGCATGCCCTGGCGTGAGACCTGACAGCTCTGGTTTGCTATGGAGCGGCCACTCCACTTGCTCTCCTATGCTGGCTTGGCACATCACACATGCAAAGCAAGGAGACTCCACAGACTTTACCAAATGGTTAATTTTGGCAAGAAAAAAATAATTAAAAAAATTAAAGGGTAAGAGAAAATAAAAAGCTAAAATTCATAAGCAGGGTTAAAGTCACTGAAGTGAAAACAGTGTATTTTCTCAACAGTATGGACAGACTAGAACTACAATCTCTTTGCTTTAAAGTCTCTGCCATCCTCGCCCTTAATTCAGGTCAAAGTTCATAGCAGCAATGCACAAGTCCTCTGCCAGGCCAGTGTTGCCTGCTCCTGGGCTGGAGTTCACAGGTCAGGATCAGTCAGTCCGGAGGATCATGGGAGGATGCTCACTGTCTTCATCCAGGCGCAGGGCGCTGGCTTCCCCCTCCAGGCATGCGCCACCCACAGCACCCAGGTCATCTGTATAGGCTGCAAAGAGAAGAGTGACAGCCTCAGGGAGCTGGAACCCGTTACTGATCTTGTGGCCCCAACGAGAGACTGTGTCCAGGAGTGGCACGACTCTGAGCTATGGCCACACCAAGACCTTCCCAACCTGGTCATAGAGCCAGGCCTCTGCAGCCTCAGGCAGAGGCAGATGAGGTCACCCCTTTCTCAGCATGCAGTAGCACAAACCAAGCCTGAACAGTGAACAGTGGTAACTGAACGCACAGGCTGCACTCTGCCGTGTGGCCAAGGAGACTTTAAGGGGCAAGGCTGGAGAATGGTGGAATGGGTGCTCCTTGGCATGAGGGCTTGAGTTTGGGGACAGTCAGCCGCATGGATGGAGAGGGCCATGCCTGAGTCACCTTAGCTGTCAGCACTGGCAGCCTCTGTCCATAATGCCTGGAGGACACGCTGCTTACAGAGGTGGCAGGTGTGTGGGCTCACACAGCCACCGTCACTGGCCACATGACTGCTTTCCCCTATCCCCAGCCCTGAAGGAGTCCCGCTCCATGGCACACCTGCAGTGACAACTACGGAAGCGTCCTGGAAGCCTTTGCTCAGTTACCTTCTAAGTTGGCACCCTGCCCTTTCCCGAGTCTTGTTGGGGATGAGGGCGTGTGGGCACCCTGGGCAGCTGCTGTGCCGTATGCCTGCGCTACTAAGGGGCAGTCATGAGATGCAGAGTCTACGATTTCACTGGTGGTCTCCATGCTGCCATCGAGCCTAGAGACAGGAAACGAACAGGTCAGGCTTGATGTTTGAGGCCGGGTGTGATGGCTCACTCTCAAAACCCTAGCATTTGGGAGGTTGAAGCAGGAAAATTCCCCTTAGTTTGAGGCCAACCTTAGCTACAGAGTAAGCCCTGGTTCAAACAAAACAAGTTGTTCCAGGACAGATGGATACAGGTATAGCATGGCCTAGGGCCTGAGGTGCCAGCCAAGGACGGCGTGTCACAGATGCCTGCTCACAGCTGACACAACACTGCCACCACCACCAAGCCTCTGCCCCTGGGATTTCCCAGTGACTTCAACACAGGAAGTATGACCAAGTCCCACACATCCCAATCACCAAGTGCAAATTGCCCACTCCAATCCTGAGGCGGGGCGGCAGGCTCCTGTGAGGATACCTTACTATAACCCTCAAGCCTCACCCACAGCGGGAGCCTGGGGGGCTACCCAACTGTCACCATCACAGCCTCAGGCACCTCTCCTCCCTGGCCCTGAAGAGCAGGTATCCAGTGGCCAAAAAGGTAAAGTAGAAGGGTCTTAGCACAAGAAAAATGAATTTCAATGGGGAGACAATGCTTGCCAATGGTACAGGCCAGCACATCTGCCTGAAGGGGATGAATGCACAGCCCCCGACCTCCACAGAGCAGCCTCACCTGTGCTGACGCATCAGGGCGCACTCGCCGCCTTCCTGGGGATCCAGGTTGTACATGTACAAATAGCCATCTGATGCTCCTACCAGCAACCTTGGGATCTTCTGAATTCTAAGGAAAAGCAGCTACGTTTTCATGTTTCAGAAGGAGGACTTTTTTCCTCACCAAAGGCACGTGACTAAGCCTACATCCCAGCTGAGTTAGGAAGAAACCCACCAGCCAGGGTGTTAGGTGAAGGCAGTACCTGGGCTCCTCAGAGGGAAGCTGGAAAGGCTAAGGATGGCCTGGGTGTGAACACACTGAGTCCCAAAGAACACGTGATGGGGCAGGGTGGCTGTCAGTTTCTTGGTCACTAAGGTGGGTATTTTCTCTTTCCTGTGTGTGCATATACATGCACTCATCTGTGTATGTCCATGGGGAAGCCGGGGGTGTGAGATGCCATGCTGTACCACTCTGGGCTTTATTCCACTTAACCTGGATGCAGACTGATGGATAGCAAGTCCCAGTGACCCACTTGTGTCTGCCTCCCCCAGTGCTGGAAACAGGCCCGTGTGGCCACACTTGACCACACGTGGGTGCTGAGGACAGAGCTGTTGCCTACTGAGCACCTCCCAGCCTGAGGGTGGGCCTGTCCATAAAGCTTTCGCTCACTTTAGCAGGGCAGTAAAACTCCAGCAACACTGGCAATTTCCTGAGCCAGAGCTGTGCTGTCACTCATCTTACAGATAAGCTTTCCAGTGCTCCAAGGCCGACAATCCCAAGCCCACAAGCAGGACCTGTGTGCTCCTTGGCAGGGCCTGACGAGCCAGGCTAAGCAGGGCCACGCAACACCTCTGCAACCAGGCAGTAAGCACTGTTTCCGGGCTCTGATGTGCATGGGGCAGAGGGTGGGGACACAGGCTCAGCATGTACTCACGTGACTAGTGAGCAGATGTTTTTGTGGCCACAGAACGGCAGGCGGACGGTGGCAAAGGCCCTGCCCTGGCTGAACATTTCTGTCACTTGTGAGGGCAGGTAGCTGGTAGATGCCATGAGCACCTTCCCGAAGTAGCCAGTCCAGGTGGTGGGCTCTTCCGGAGGCCTGGAAGGAAGCCCCATGACACAGGTAAGACTGGGTTCTCACCTACAACCACAGAGCCAGTCCTAGACTGAGCCAACCCTCCACACCTGGCAAACATCGGCCGTGGAAAGCAGAGTGTCCTGTTTTCTCCCCACCCGGTGGCTGTGGCGGTGACAGCAAGCCAGCAGGAACTTCTGGAGCAGCAGCAGCTCTCACACCTCAGCACACATGCCACCAGCTTTCCTAAGCTGCTATCACACGCTTCCTTAGCATGTGCGCTCCTGACTGCAGAGACCAGGACTACCGTGGGAGCCAGGTCTCTGTCTCACAGTGTGGGTCTCTGGATGGGAAAAAGGCTCTTGTCATCAATGCTGGCCCCAGTGGGATGCTCTTGAATGTGTGCAGGGAAAATACAAGAAGTCTCTCTATCAGGAATCTGTCGCAGGAGCAGCACCCAGCTCCTCGCTTCCCTGTGTCAGAGCTGTGATTCTCATGCCTTACTGCCCTGGGGCATCAGAACATCCTCTGAGCACAGATTATGCTGACAGTAGACTTGGTGGTGTCATGCCCACCCTACAGGCAGACGGGGTCTGCACCCAGAAATGGTGCCACACAGTGGCTCTATGTCATGATTTTCTGGTGATTGTGAGCAGTTTACAATTTTGTAGATGTTTTTATTTTTAGATTAATTTAAAAATTGTGTGTGCATGTGTGTGCAGGTTGGAGGCCAATGTATTTGAGCTGCTTCTCTCCTTCTATCACATGGTTCCCTGGGAAGGCTGTCAGGCTTGGCACCAGTACTCACTGAGCCATCCTATCAATCCTTAAAAGTAGAGAGCAACTAGCTCAGTGGTAGCGTTTCCCTGCAACCCTCCTGAGACTCTAGGTTTGGTCCTCAGTTCTTCCCATTCCCAACAAACCATGTAAGAAAACCTGGTTTTTAGCCAGTTGGTGGCGCATGCCTTTAATCCCAGCACTCAGGAGGCAAAGTCAGGCAGATCTCTGAGTCTAGCCTGGTCTACAGAGTGAGTTCCAGGACAGCCAGGGCTACACAGAGAAACCCTGTCTTGAAAGAAAAACAAAAGAAAAAAGAAAAGAAAGAAAGGAAAAAAGAAAGACTTGTCTTTGCAACTTACTTTTCCCTCACGGCCTCAAGTTTGAAGATGTGCACAGTTTCGGTGTTGCTGGATGCGGAGAGGAACATGCCATCCATGCTGAAGGCCAGGGAGCAGATGCTCACACACCTGAGGAACAGGGGGTGTGAGAGGCCTCAGCCCACCCACCACAGAACACACTGGCAACAGCTGTGGGGTGGGCAGGGGTACAGCTTCCCCAGGGACTTGTATGGCCACAGAAAGAACAATCTTGTCAAAGACACAGTAGGCTCTACAGAAGTCTTTCTGTTCTTCTTGGCCACCTCCTCTGGAGAGAGGAACCTGCTTGTGATCAAACAAGGTAAGAGCATCTCTGTTATTTGTTGAGGGTCTTACTGTGTAACCTTGGGTGGCCTTAGTGTGTCAGATCACAATATCATGTGGGATCTTAAGATAGGAATTCAAGCTAGAAAATGAAGGCACAAACTACTGACAAACATTGTTTCCTGGCGTGCTCTCTTGGTTCGCCACTGTCTCAGGGATATGGCCTCTACATCAATCAAATATACACACTCTCTCAGACACAGCAACCAGCCATTGTGATGGGGCGTGCACTCAACTGAGGCTCCCTCAGGTGACTGGAGGCTCGGAAATGTTGAGAGCTGATTAGGACACAGAAGCAGTAAGATGAGAAAGTTTAAAAACCCAAACCAATGTGTTAGCCACATCAATCACTTATGTAGCAAACCCCCAAAACACTGATGATGGCAACAAGTGGAAAAGGCAGATTAGATGGAACTGTGGTGTCTGGCCCCGCAGGTCAGGCGGCAGCCTGGTAATGTTTTAAGGCAATCCTCCCAGCCCATGTCTCCAAGGTCACTAAACATTCCACAGCTTGAATAAACATGCTTTTTTCCTTTACTCCATCAAGCTGTGTTAGGACTTCTCGAGTGTTTCCAACGCCCCATGCCCAATGTTCCCACGCTGATGGAGAGTATACAGCAGGCGGCACATTCTGGACTGCTGTATAAGTGCCAGATCTACCTCAGGAGGGTTGGGCTGTGGCCAGACGCAGACCCCACACCCATACCTGACTGGGCAGCAGAAGCAGACGGCTTGATTAGGAAAGATGTGGGGTACAATGAGGGTACAGAGAGGCTCTGGGCAAGCACTGGACACAGGGAACCGAGAGGAGCACAGAGGATCAAGAGATCCTGTGACAGGGGGAAGGCCAGAGGTGCAGTCCCTGAAGGAGATGTCAAGTATTGGAGACGGCCTGACTACACAGCTCAGGCCGGGCGAGACTGGTGTTCCAGTGCGCCCATCACCCCTGGCTTGTGACTTTGGAAACACTGCTCAGACTACAACATGTGTGCTCTGTCTCCCAGGGACATCCCAACAAGAAAAGGGAGGTGACAACAGACAGTGGCAAGTTCCCTAGGGAGGACAGCCACGCATTCCTAAGTGCTTCTTAGCTTCGGCTGCCATTATACAGTCGAAGGAGGGAGCCAAGGCTACAGGATGCACTGCTGCCTTACCACAGTCACTGCGATGGTCAAGGGCTTGAACCCAGGCAGCGCAGCCCAGGCCTGTCCTACTATGCTCCAGCATCTGCTTAAGTAGCAGTGAGGACTGGGGTGTCAGGACAGAAACAGGATGCTGTGGGCATGCAGACCACAGAGGTAACCCCAATCCCAAGAACAGCTCAAGATATCTGCTGGGGGAGGGGAGCTGAACCTTTTTAGGGCCTCTCTAGTGAGTCAGGCGGCTCTCGGAGCAAGGCTTGTACTGCCCTTCCAAGACCAGTTCCAGGAGGCGTGCTTGTGCTGGGAGGCACCTTCTAGGCCTCCCCTCGCTTAACCACAGGCAGCAGAAACTGAAATCCAAAAGGAACCTCTGTAGCCAGCCTGGGAACAAACGCCTGTACTTTACCTCTTCACTCCTCTCCGGAACTCAAACAGCTTTTGTCCCTCTGGAATGGAAAACACCCGAATCACAGTCCCCTAGGTCAGAGAGAGGAAAAAGGGGAAGAAAACAGAATTTTAGTTGAGCAAAAAAATAAAAATATTAAATTGACTTTTAGTCTTCTTTTATATCATTCTACACATGGACAAGCCATGTGGCTGTTGGCAGGAGCTCAAGGGGGGCTCCAGCCTCCTCTCTGTGTTCCAGTTCTGGGGTGCACGGAGCCCTGATGCCACAGACCAGTGTTCCAGCCTCTTCTTGCTCACCCCTACAGGCACTGCTTCAAGTCAGCCGACTCATCTGGACGCGAGCAGCCTTGAAGCCAACTGTGGAGCACACTGCAGTGGCGCGCCCTTAGCCACCGCCACAGATCGTCTCTACCGGAATCTCTTAGGTTCATAATCAGACACACATACTTGGATTTACACATGACTTAAACATGCCATTACCGCAAAAACAATATGTAAGAGACAACATCAACGTCTCAAAATAGTGATGTTTAAAAATATCACAGCCAGGAGGCAGACGCAGCAGATATTTAAGTTTGAGGTCAGCTTGATCTACAAAGTGAGTTCCAGGACAGGCAGGGCTACACAGAGAAACCTTGTCTCAAAACAAAAAACAACAAATCCTGAAAACAAACAAACAACCAACCCAACAAAACATCAAGAGCAAAACTATATTAAAAGTGATTTTTGTTGTTGTTGTTATTGTTTTTGAGACTGAGACAAGCTCCCACTTTGGCCCTGGCTGGCTGGAACTCACTGTGTGGATCAGACTGGCTCTGGCTTCACAGACCCACATGCGTCTTGATCACAGCCATGCCTGATGTTTTTCTATTTCAGGCCACAAACAAGCACTGGCTTTTCTCTCTCTTTTTTTTTTTTAAAGATTTTATTTATTTCGAATGTTTTATCTTTATGTACACCTGAATGCCAGAAGAGAGCAGTAGAAGGTATAGATGGTTGTGAGCCACCATGTGGTTGCTGGGAATTGAACTCAGGGCCTCTGGAAGAGCAGTCAGAGCTCTTAACCACTGAGCCATCTCTCCAGCCCCGCTTTTCTCTCTTTTAATAACTGTGTGTGTGTGTGTGCATCCACCACAGTGCACAGGTGGAGGCCAGAAGACAGCTGGCAGGAGCCGGTTCTCTCCTCCGTGTTTTAGGAATCAAGCTCAGGTCGTGTGTCAACCTCTGGCCTCCCCCACGTGTGCACACACACCTGTACATAGGAGAACATGTACACAAGCACCAACATGCACACCTGCTGATCCATCCCACTGGTCCACACAGTGTGTCAAACAATGGCACACTGTGACAGCCTGTGGCACTAGTGGAAGATGGTGGAGCCTTCAAGAGCTAAGGCCTAGAGGAAGTTAGTCCAGTCTTTGAAGTGTGCCCGCACAGGGAATATGGGGACCCCCCAGCCCCTCCCCCTCCCGGCTACCATATGAATAGCTTTTCTCAGCCGTGGGATGAGCTCACAGACAGAGCAGATGAGCACTAACTAGCCTGTCCTCTGCACATTTCCCTCAGGCATTCTCGAAGGCGGACAGCGCGCAATGGCAGCCACTCACACTGGGCTGTTCTGGCCTCTCTGAACACTGGGGAACATATAACCTGCTTGTTAACTTGGACTGTATGACCAAAATGTGGAGACCAGTGAGCCAGGTGCCACGGCAGACACACCTTCTCAGAAGCGGTGGCAAGCTTGGTCCCACTTGCATCAAAAGCCAGGGCTGCTAAGGGACTGTCATGAGCCGGGATCATGTTTGCAGCTCTCTGAAAGGGGGAAATAGAGAAAACATGACTGTCACCCAAGAGCCATCAGCTGGAAATAACTGTTAGCACACCATTACTAAGGCCAACAGGAGTGGCGGAGCCTCGTGGCAGGCCTGTGGAGACACTGCTCAGCTACAACAAGCAGAGCTGCTGGCCCTGTTTGCTGGGGTCTGCCAACAAGCACATCCTGGAGCTCAGCACGGTGGGAGCACTGGTGAGACACAGGCAGCTCAGCCAGGGCTGCTCTGCCACCTCAGAAGAGCACCAGGAAAGGAAGGCCACGCTGCTGAGCCAGGGAGGCCACCCCGTGCCTTCCCAGCAAAACATCTCACCAAGTTGATGGTGTCGAAGACCTGCACCTCCCCGATGGTCGCACTCCCAGGGTACGCCAAGTAGCAGTTGTCATTGTTTATTGACAGGGCACACAAGCCTGTGGAGACACAAGACAACCGAACTCAAACTGAGTCTAGAGGATGGATACCTGGCAGGGTTAGCGTGGAGTTAACATTTCTAGAACAAAATAATAGAAAGTGTCAAGTAAACCTCTGTATAACTCTCTCAAGATGTCTGCCCCAGCCAGCCAGGGTGATGCTGGTATCATTCACTGACGATCAATGAGCCTACATGCTCATGAGACAGCTGGGAAGGTGGCTTAGCAGGCTGGCTCCAGCAGGAAGGCCGCTCAGCTTCCACCTGCCACATTTTACACCTGACTGTGTGCAGACCAGAGGAAGCTCCCACCTTCGGCCACCTTTACTACACGTTTATTTAGTGTGCATGCATGTGTGCTAGGGTGTGTGCTAGTTAGGACAACCTGAAGGGCTCAATTCTCTCCCCCGACCACATGTGTTCTGGGAGTGGCACTCAGGACAGGGTTGGCAGTAAGTGCCCACTTACTTGGTGAGCCATCTCACTGGTCCATAGTCATCCTTAAAAGGCTGCCCCCCAAAAGGATCTTCCTTTTATTTTTGCTGTGTGTGTGTACGCGTGCGTGCATGGTAAGGTCAGAGGACAAGTTGCAGGAGTCAGTTCTCTCCTGCCTCAACGTGGATACTCAGTGGTAAGGGCTTCTACATGCTTAGCAGTGGCTTACCTGCAGGGTTTGGGGGTGTCTCTCGAATGGTATGAAGTACCTTCATGTCCCGGATGTTGTGTATATAGAGCGACTCTTCCAGACATACAATGAGCCTCTAGAGACAGCAAGAACAAAGATCACCACACATGATGGGGCTGACTCCTGGCCTAAGATCTTCTCCACTCCTAGGACAGCATGCAGGCTGCTGTGCAGAATGCAAGTGTGTGCAGCTGCCTTTCCACTGCCAGTAAGGCTCTGGAGCCATCCACATAGGCTCCCACAACCACACATGCCAAGGGCACTGTGAGTTCTCATAGGTGACTTACTTCAGTGCCATGTTCTTAGGTGAAGATGAGAGATCTACGAAGGCAAACTGCTTTAGAAAACTATGGTGAGGGCTGAGATGGCTCAGTGCATAAGTGAGGGCTGGAGTTCAGACCCTAACACCCACATAATGCAGGATATGGCTGTGCCATTACAGCAAGATGGAAGGCAGAGACAGGAATTCCCTGGAAGCTCACTGGTAAGCTGGCTGGAGTACACAGTGGCAAACAAGACACCCTGCCTCAAATAAGGCGGAAGGCGAGGACTGCCACCTGAGGCTATGTTTTGACCTCCACTCGTGTCAGGCCACAAATGCACCCACACTGACACAAACACACAAAACCCAACAAACATCACACCCCCCATTCTCCAGGCCCATTTTCTACCCACTGCAGAGACTGAGGTAGGCAAGTTTGAGGCCCCATCACAAAATAAAAAGTAAAAATGGTCTGGAGATGGGGCTTAGCACCGAAGTTCCATGCCTCATGTGTGAGGTCTACGCTGAGTACCACAAAAAACCCTACAAACCCCCAAAACCTGCAGTGAAAGAGGCACAGGTCAAATATAACTAAAGCACAGGGGTTTATATGAGAAGTGTGAAATGTTACTGTGCACACGGGTTATTTTGCTGTATGCACTACTGTGTGCCTAGTTCCTGAGGACGTCAGAAGAGGGCGCTGGATCCCCAAGGAGCTAGAGTTAGGACTGTGTGAGCCACCTGACGTGGGTGCCTTACTCATTTTACAGACAGGACACTGAGGCTCCTGGGTGATGCAGTTGGGTTGGTACCTGTGAGGGGCGTGGCACATACTTCGCGTCAGCTGTATAGGAATGTGTGTCTGTTATGTCTTAAACTTGAAAAATGTTCAAGCTAATATGTCCCACAACTTCCCAGCTGAACGGGATGATGGGGCCAATTCCCAGTCTGGTCAGGGATGATGGGGCCAATTCCCAGTTTGGTCAGACAGCCAGGGGGCACATGTCTAGCTAGTTGGAATCCAGCTCTCACAGGAAGGTAGGCTCTCCAGGCTGCTGCTGCGGGCCTTTCCCTGCAGAGAGCTCAAGCTGCTGCACACAGAAAACAATGCTGGAGGCGCTTCTGCACTGGCTACCTGTGTGCAGACTGAGGCCCGGCCTATCAGGAAACACACTCAAAGGCTCCATACAAAGTTGTGGCCCGGGGGTTTGTTTTGTTGGTTTGGGGGAAATCACACATCACAGCAACAACTCAAAGAAGAAAAAGAGGGAACAGATTTTTTAAAAGTATCATTTATAAAAGGAAAGGCACCGCATAAAAAGCCCATGCTATCCCTAGACCAACATTTGGGCTGACAGTAACCTGAGAGCCAGACTAATGTCCTGAGGACAAGTGGAGTGTGCTGGCAGGGACAAGGCTGGTGTGGCTTGAGGAACTGCCTCAGCAAAGCTGTGAGAATGGAGCTGCTGGACTGCTAAGCAATGTGTACAGGAGTCAGGCAGTGGTGTCGCACATCTTAATCCCAGCACTGCAGAGGCAGAGGCAGGTGAATCACTTCGAACTGGAGGCCAGCCTGGTCTACACAGCAAGCTCCAGGACAGCCAGGGCTACACAGAGACCCTGTCTCAAAAACCCAAAGAAAGACCTACACAGGGAAGCGGAGATGATAGTGAAGGAATGGGGTGGTAACGGTTCAGAGCCGAAAGGCCAACAGTGTGAGACACAGGAGGGACACTGAATGACAGGCAGTTCACACTTGGTTTCCTTGTTTGGTTGTGCTTAGGTGTGTGCATCCACCCATCTGTAAGGAATGGTGGTTAGAAAGCCAGAGCTGTCACCCGTCATGCTCAGGTATCCTCTGCCTTCTTCCCTTGACAGGGTCTCTTACTGAACCTGGAGCAGGCCAGTGAGCCACACAGTCCTCCTCCACTGCCCAGCAACGCTAGGGTTAGAGGTACACACAGCCAGGTCAGCTCTTTCTGCAGCTCCTGGGATTCAGACTCCGATCTCTGTACTTACACAGCAAGACCTCTCAGCACCTCCCCAGCCTCGATCTCATACTTCTGATCCCCCTGCCTCCATCTCTCAGAGTGCCCAGAGTACAGGCGTGCACCACCTCAGGCAACTTTACGCTGTGCATGGGATGTGCCCAGGACGTAAGAGTCTGGCTGGCAAGCCCTCTACCAGCTGAGGTGCGTGCAGCGCGGTGCTACTCACCTGCCTGTTGAGCTTCACAGCCAGGATGGTGTTGGAGTAACTGTAGTTGCAGATCTCAGTTCCTTTCTTGAAGTGGCAAACCTTTAGCTTCCTGGGAGCTTTGAGGCTGACAATGGCCACCAGGCTGCTGGAGAACAATCTCTCCACAATGCAGACATCTTCGGTGTCAGCTAGAACCAGAGAAGAACACATGTATGGATGCATACACCTCCAAGTCAAGGCATCCAATTTGCCCAGACACAAGTGTATGCATGCCTAACAGGCACATGAAACGACACTGTAAGGGGGGTGTGGGCTGACATGTCTGCAAGAGTCACAAGACAGCAGCGCGACAGAAAAGCATCATATCTGGAGCCATGGCTGCTGTCACTATAAATACAGATCACACCCTATGTGCAAACCCAGATGCCAAAGCACAGTCATGAAAGCTCACCTTTAAATGCACTCTGCTGTTGGCCAGGCCTCAAAGCACACGCCCTGCAGTTACCCTTTGTTGTGTTTTATTCACACACACACACACACACACACACACACACACAGCGTATGCATGTGCCACGGTAAGAGTGGAGGTAGAAGAAACTGGTGGAAGCCTGTTCTTTCCTCCTACCATGCAGGTCCTGAGTTCCAACTCGGGTTGTCTGTCAGGTCTGTGGCTAGTGCCTTTATCTGCTTAGCCATCTCACTGATTTGACACTTATTCAAATCGGGTCAAAGAATGGGATGCTGCAAGGGGTGCAGGCTAAGCCCAAACCACAGCTGTGGTGGCACTGGACAGTGAACCACAGCTCAGCCAGCCCCGTGTTCTTGCAGTGATCAGTGAGTTGGGTGCATCAGGACACAACCCCACGTAAGCCAAGGAACATTTCTAGGCAAGTACATGGTTTCATCATGTTTTCCTGACCGGAAAGGCCAGGCCCAAAATGTACATTAACACACAGAGGCGCAAATGTATATTAATACACTAGACATAAGCCAGAACCAGACATACCTATCTGTTAAAGCAAGAGAATGTGCCATTACCCACAACAGGCAGTAAATCAAGGCATAATCCTAAGCTCTTTACAGTTTATTCATGGGTGCTTTTAGCCAGACACAAATCACATTCGCTTCTTTTCCAGAACAGCAAGCAAGCCTTCATTTCAAAGATCAAAACACAAGTAGCTGCCACCACTGGGGAACAGGCCAGAGAGCTTGGAGCCAGGAGGTGAGTCCCAGGCTGCAGAAGCTTTGCCCAGCAGCATCCTGGCAGCGGTGCCAACTCCTGCCCAGATGTGCCTTGCAATATAAGACACAGGTGACCCTGCTGGCTCTTAGAGGGGTCAGAGACTCGTACATGACAAACAGTTCAAGACACAGGCGGACATGTGGGCAAACAGACTCTAAGACCAGAAGGTCAACTACCTGCAGCACAAAGAACCTCCTCAAGGAATCACGAGCACATCTGCCACGAGGAGAAAGCCGGCAGGCAGGAAGGGCACCAGCAGCTGAGAGCTGGTCCCCAGGACTGGCTCCATCATTGCGTTGGCTGGTGACTGGGCAGCCTGGATGGGAACCTCCTCCGTTACTACCTGCTGCACCTTCAGTTATTTCCTCACAAAGCCACTTCCTGTGAGCATCTAAAAGCCCAGGGGCATCCCATGCCCTCGTCACTGGTGGTCACTGGTGGTCAGCAGTGCCCGTGGAATAATATCCGAGCTCCCTGCTGGGCTTGCTGACGGGCTGTGCCTGAATCACCACAGCTGTGACCAGTAAACAAGGTCCTCAGGCACTAGCATGATGGTAAAAATGGTAAAGACTGGAGTGGCAGTTGCACGCCTTTAATCCTAGCACTTGGGAGGCAGAGGCAGGTGGATCTCTGAGTTTGAGACTATGTCTACAGAGCAAGTTCCAGGACAGCCAGGGCTACACAGAGAAACCCTGTCTCAAAAATCAAAAAGCAAACAAAAAGAGAACTGAGTGCTGGGTTCCCATAGCCCTTGAATGAAAACAGTTTTTAGAAAACAGTCTCCTAGACTGCATTGTATCTGGTTTTGATGCTATGCAACTCTCCCTGCCTGCTTTCCCTGTAAGGCCAGGGACCAGGTAATGGGGATGATTACACACACACACACACACACACACACACACACACACACACACGATGATGATGGCCTAGCAGAGCCAGTGTCAGAAAAATCAGATTCAAGGTCTAGACCTTTAGCTCAGGGTAGGGTGAAGACCTGCACACGTGAAAGGCTTTGGGATCCAACCTCCAGATCACAAATAAAAACTATAAGGCCAGTGTGTGGCTCAGGTGGTACCAAGCAAGCACACAGCCCCAGGAGGATTTCCAGTGACACAAACTGGCGAAATATGTAAAACCATATCATTTGGGATGTAGAAAGAGGATCAGCTCATAGTTGCCAGGTGTGTGTGACACATGCTTTTAGTGCTAGCATTCAGCAGGCAGAAGCAAGTCCATCTTTTGTGACTTTGAGGCTAGCCTGGTCTACACAGAGTTCCAGGCTAGCCAAGGCCACACAGTGACATTTGGTCTTCTGTAGAGGACCTGAGTTCAGCTGCCAGCACCCACATCAGGTGGCTCCCAAACTGCCTGCAAATCTGTCTCCAGGGGATCTGATGCCCTCCTTCCTCTGACCTCTGTGAGCACCTGCATTACCGTGTATGCAAACACATCTTTAATTTAAAATAGTAAATTTAAAAAGAAATGCTTGTAGCAAGCTGTGGTGGCACATGCCTTTATCCCAGCAAGTGGGGGGGGGGGCGGGGGGAGGGCAGAGGTAGGTGGATCCCGGTGAGTTCGAGACCAAACTGGTCAACAATCGAGGAAAAAAAAAAAAGAAAGAAAGAAAGAAAAGAAGAAATGCTTGTTCCAAGGGCATGAGCCCCTGACCCTAGCATCCATCTATAGAGCAGGGCCTGGTGGTGTCCTGGGAGGCAGAGACACGAGGCGGTGCAGCTCACTGGCTAGCTAGTCTGAAGGACTGTTAAGACAGAGATTTGTCAAGCTGGTGGCTATATGAACCCCACCCTCCCAACACACACAAACACACACACCCTCCCAATACACACATACACATTTTAAAAGGAAACCTAGCTGTAGTGGCACTGGAAACAAGAGGATCTCTGTAAATTTTAGGGCATACTGGTATACTCAGTAAGTTCAAGCCAGCCAGGCCTGGCTGCCTATGCAGAACCCGTCTCCAGTATCCTCAAAGAGGCAGGAAGGACTGGATTACAGCTTTGGTCTAAAGCTGGGCACACTGCAGGAAACCACAGTCTACAGAAAACTGATTGTGTTTGTATATATGTAGCTATGTTTGCATTCATGTGGGTACAGGGACAGGTTCATGGCATGCATGGGGAGGTCAGGGGGCAACTTCAAGTTCTGGTCATCCCAAATCCTCTCTGTTTGAGTTTCCATCTCTTCAGCTTGGGGATTACAGATCCTTTCCCTGCGTCCTGGGGATCAGAATGCAGGTCTTCAGGCTTGGAAGGCAAATATTTAACCAGTGACGTAGTCATTTCCATAATGTAAAATTGATCTGTTACGTAAATTTTCCATAAGCCCACTGGTCCTCTAATTTGAACCAGGGGTGAGACAGTCTTAATACCTTTTACATGCAGCTGTGTGTCAGCCTTCACAGATTCTGAACTGAGGAGCTGCCCCATGCTAAGGTTTAACTACAGCCCCTGAGGATTTTACAGCCATTGCTTTACAGACAGAATAGTGTGTGTGTGTGTGGGGGGTGATATCTTCTGCACACATGCATAGTGAGGACGGGGACTGAACGGGAAAGGACTTGCAGGATCTCCCTGTGCTGAAGCAGAGGCGCTGGGAGCTGTTGGAGGGCAATGCTTCCAGGAGCAGACCTGTTCCAGGCACAGGAGCCCGTGTGTTCACCCAACCTGGCCCTTCAGCAGACACAGGCTCACAGGACATGGACCGTGCTGTTTAATAATGTCAAGAGCAGTAACATCCAGCAAGCCTAAGTTTAAACTGTTGGAAACCCCACCCCCTTCTTAACTGAGCAGGAGGAAAAAATCCCTGGCAGGTCAAGAGGCTAGTAGGCAGCAGGTTATCTCAGGGAGGACCTGAGCACTCCCACTGTGAGCACTAAACCCTCTTTGGAGCATGGGTCATTACTGGCTTTGAGGGCGGGGCAGAGGTGGGAGGTTTCCTAAGTGCAAGCACAGCACAGAGCCAGCAGCAGGCACTGGGAAGGCCAAGGACAGCACAGGCAGGAAGGAGTTCAGACCCAGTCAACTGAAGGAAAAGGCCAATGCTACAGAGGCCAAAAAACCAGAACTAGTTTTTGGCTAGTTATATATATAAAATAACTAGTGCTCAGGCTGGGAGTGGTGGCTCACAGCTAGTTGGTACTTTGGAGGCTGAGGAAGCAAGTTTGAAGCCAGTTTCAACTACACGTTGAAACTATTTTAAAAAACAAAAGCAATGCTGGGCTTGGTAGCACACGCCTGTAATGCCAGCACTCGGGGAGGCAGGGGCAGGCAGATCTCTGTGAGTTCAAGGCTAGCCTGGTTTACAAAGTGACTCCCCCCCAAACAACAACAACAACCCCCTGCCCCACCCCAAACCACGATCAGAAACCTAGGGACAGGCAGCAGGTAGTGATGTGGTGATGTGCACTCTTGGCACAGGCAGAGGCAAGCAGATCTCTGAATTACAGGCCAGCCAAGGTGGGGAAAAAGGACATTTAGTAATAGGAAGAAATATCTTTGCTGAAAATCTCTTTTGGCTGGGCATGCCAGTGCACATCTTCAATCCCAACACTTGGGCAGCAGAGACAGGCAGATCTCTGAGTTGGCCAGCCTGATCTCCAGGACAGCTAGGGCTATATAAGGCCCTGTCTCAAAAAAGCCACAAACAAAAGAATAAAGAAAAATTTGTTGCAGGATACTTGATCACACTGTGAACTCTGAAACTGATCACTGGAAAAACCTGTTTCTAGTTGTGGTGTGGCTCAGCACTAGCACACACAATCCAAGAGCTTTCTGTAAACTGGATTAAATAAAGTCAACCATAGGTCGAGGCGCAGAACAAGCAACCAGTTGACAGGGAGTAAACATAAAAAAACAAAACAAAACAAAAAACACAGAGAGGAAGCCCAGAGAAAGGAGAGCCAGACACACAGGAAGTAGAAAGGAGAGACATTCAGTTTGAACGGTTTTTATTTTTAAGACAGCAAGGAGAAGTTTTTTTTTTTTTTTTCTCTTCCTTCTGGGACACGGGCTGAGTAGGAAGTCAGCTGGGTGCTTTCTCTGCTTCTCTGAGCTAGCAGGCTTTCAACCCAGCACCTGGCTGCTGAGTCTTCACTGGTAAAGTGGAACCTGGGAGCTGGTTTAAAAACAAGAAGAATCTCTAGCCCTATCTTTAGTGACAAAATCCTAATCTGCCCTTGGAGACTGGGAACAGGGCAGCACTGCCCCCGCCCCACTGCACATTCCTGCAGCAGATGCAGAGGGAAAGCATCTGGATGCAGGTCTGTTAGATCACGCTTGTTTCCCGCAGAGGGCACCATACTTTATAGTCCACCTAATGCCTCACCTAAGATGCAAGCTCCCCGCAACCTCCCACGGTGGAGTGTGACTGGAGAGTACCTTCCCAAATTACTGCCTTATACCCTACCCAGTACTTTCACTAATTTGCTAAGCAAACAACAAAAACCAAGCTAGAAACACAGACCTTGGCCCTGTATGGGTGAGAATTCCCTCCTTCGAGCCACCATGTGTGATGTTACTTCGCTAAGGGCAGGGCTTATCTGCCGTGCTTATCTATTGCCCCAACCTTTCCAACTCCAGGAGTTACCCAATAGCTTTATTCACCAGTGGCGAAGGCAAAGTTCCTCGGAAAGCTGACTCCTGCATCTACTCCATGAAGGGAATAGGCATCCATGCTGCTGCTTGTACATACAGCCATGTGTAGAATGGCACTATTCACAACAGCCAAGAAATCTGTGCAAACAACTCATGTATGCACAGATGAGTGGAGGAACAGGACAGCTGGACAGAACAGCAACATTTAGCAATAACACAAAGAAATAATACATGGGAGGCAGGGACAAGCTGTAAAAACATTCCACATGAACAAAGCCAGCCACGCGCAACTGCATATATCTGTTAAGCCCAGACAGCAGATCTGCAGGTGCAGAAAGGAGATGAGTAGCTGGGCTGGGCTGGGCTGGGCAGTGGGAGGGAATGGGGAGTGACTGCTAATAGCCCTGGCTTTCAGAGATGATAAGAGATGATAAAACATTTGAAAAGTCCACTATGGTATGCTGCACAACTTAGCAAATGTACTACTCATCACTCAACTGGATACTAAACTGGATACTAAACAAATTTATAGGAAATAAAGGTATTTAACTATAATCCTGAAAGGCTGGACTTTTTGTTTGTTTTCCTTTTTTAAAAATCACACTAAACCCATCTCAGGTGGCCTAGTGCAGACACATGAACTCTGATATATTAAGACCTGATGCAAGAAGTTCCTGACGCAAGCCGTCAGGGACTCTCAGTACAAGTCATGTCACCTGGGGAATGTGGGCCACGGGAATGAGACAGAAACTAAGCATACGCAGACTGTCCAAGGACTGCAGTCCTTCAACCAGGTGACGGGCAACGGCAGCAGGGGTGGGGATAGCTCCCACAGCCCTGGAGACATCTGACAGCTGATGAGTTTTCTGGGGCCATTTTTATCTGATTTTTACCTGATTTCCACAGGGGCTAGGAACCACAAAAAGGACTAAGCCCTCTGCCAATGGCAGGGGAACCTCCTCCCCTGTCTCTGACTGTCCAGGAAGACTGTCTGAGTGCATGCCTGTGAACTGAGCAGACCAAGCAAAAAGTTGTTGATAGGTGTCTTTCCTGTTGGTCTTCCCCTGAACCTGGCACACACAGCAGCTAGCTGGCCACCTAGCTCCCAGGATCCACCTGGCTGGCCCTTCCCTAGCACCAGGGTACAGATACTGCCACCATACCTGCCTTTACGTGGTTGCTGGGGCTGGTGTGGCAAGTGCTCCACCTGAGGCC
The DNA here is from genome assembly GCA_010120015.1 of Rhombomys opimus. NCBI lineage: Eukaryota > Metazoa > Chordata > Mammalia > Rodentia > Muridae > Rhombomys > Rhombomys opimus. The sequence goes on from REGO01000062.1 coordinate 2,209,556, forward strand.
TCTCTGCAGCCCACTGCCCACACTCAGTACAGCCCCTTTCCACTCCATCGTGGACTGCTTAGCCATTTGAAAAGCAATAGCAAACAAACTGGTGATGGAAAGACACATGTTAACAGGGCTGTGTCCCTACTTAAGGTGGTACACCAGCGATAAAGTACACCCAGGCTGATGCAGAGAAAATTTTGAACACAAATGTTGGTGACCTCAAGTAGCGATGGCCCAGTTACCAGGTGGCCTTGGGCACAATGTTGCCCACTTTCTTGAGGTTGGCTGTCTAAAAGTCTACCTTGGGAAAGGAGTCACTTAAGCAAATGCTATTTTGCTCTGGCAACAATGATGCTCCTCAAATGAGAAGAACAAAGACACCATCAAATAACATGGAGCACATTTCCACACAGGCCTGTCCATGCCTGGGCTCTCCCAGTGATGCCTGTCAAGAGCTGATGCTCCACTACAGCACACTGAGGCAGAAGTGACTCCATTACTGCAGAATCTCACAAAATGAATACTCTGACAGGTGCACGCCTGTCAAATGGGAAAGTGTCAGTTCTCAGGCCTGAGGATGCAGATGCCCGTAAGGTGCTGTGTCCAGAGAAGGCTCCCACAACCCCCGTGCTTCCAGACACTGCTGAGCTACAGATAGGCTCACTTTGTCAACTTTCAGAAGTACATGTTTTCTGAGGAGCACTGTCCCCACTCACTCTACACGGCATCTGGAGAAGCTCTGACATTTTACAAAGATCTTTTATGTATCTTACTTAATCATGGACACTGCTGTTATGGTGCCATTTAAGAAGAGAGCCACATGTATGTGCATTGTGAACTTTCCAACAATGAGACATGTGCCCACAGACAATAAATGAGAACACGGGCCAGAAACAACAGGCAGAAGACCCAAGTTTTTATAGCTTTGCTCAAGTTTCAAATCAACTGGGAAGGTGGCTCAGTGGAGAGAATACTTCCTATCATGCAGGAAGCCCTGGGTTCCATCCCAGATCTTCATCAGAACAAGAGTGATGGCTCATGCCTTTAATCCCAACACAAGATAGAGACAGAAGATTAGAAATTCAAGGTCATCTCAACAATGTAGGCCAGCCTGGTCTACATCAAGACCCTGTACCCGACAGTAAGGGGACTGAGAAAGACTGACTATTCATTCCAACACTAACACGGCAGCTCACATCTGTCTGCAACTCCAGTTCCAGAGGATCCCCAACTCCCTCACACACGCAGACAAAACCAATGCACATAAAATAAAAATAAAAATAAATGACTGAAAGGGCAGCAGCATTGTTAGCTAAGCTTTGTTGTCTGCTTTTAAGAAAGCAGCAGTGGTTGGTCCTGTTTCCCAGAACCTGCCTTGGTCGGTCTTTGATAAAACAACAGGGGCTGACAGCAAAGACTTGACCTTAGGATGGACTGCGGAGTCCCAAGTGCTGACCTAAAGCTGGAGTCATGAAGAAACTCTTCACTGCTTGCAGAAGACGCTACACAACCTCGACACTCACTCAGAGATGAGCTGGTTTTCCCAGGAGCCAGCCACTCCTGCGAGAGAGAAGTGCCCAGGACTTCGGGACACAGACACTGACAGCGTCTGCACAGGGCACTTCCTCAAATGGAGGCGGACGGTGCTCAGTAGGCGAAGGCGCTTGCTGCACAAGCCTGAGACCCGAGTCCAGCCTTACAGACCACAGAAGGGTGGAAGGACCTGCCATACCTGCCCTGGCACACACACTTGATCATGTGCACTGTGCACACGCAATCAGACACAGTGAAAAGCGTAACTGGAATGCTCTTTGTCTGCTGAAGCATCTTTTTAAAAATGTATTGTTTGTTTTTTAAGACAGAGTTTCTCTGTGTAGCCCTGGCTGTCCTGGACTCACTTTGTAGACTAGGCTAGCCTCGAACTCACAGAGACCCGCCTGCCTCTGCCTCCTAAGTGCTGGGATTACAGACATGCACCTCCTGCCTGGCTTCAGCATCTGTTTTTGTTTTTTTTTTTAAGATTTATTTATTATGTATATAATATTGTGTCTGCATGTATACCAGCACGCCAGAAAAGGATACTAGATCTTATTGTAGATGGTTTTGAGCCACCATGTGGTTGCTGGGAATTGAACTCAGGACCTCTGTAATACTAGCCAGTGCTCTTAACCTCTGAGCCATCTCCCCAGCCCTCAGTATCTGTTTTTAAAAATCAAAGTTCACAATGGGAGGTAGTGGTGCAGGCCTTTAATCCCAGCACTCAGGAGGCAGAAGTGGAGGGATCTTCAAGTTCAAGGCCAGCCTGTTCTACAGGACAAGTTCCAGGACTACACAGAGAAAAATCCTGTCTCACACCAAAACCAAAACAAACAAAAAGAATCAAAGTTCACTAAGGGAAGACAGATGTTGTTAAGCTGACTTCCCACACCTGCAAAATGCTACCAAGACCTCACACTCTGTTCCCACAAAAGCCAGGGAGGGAGTCCAGGCAAATGAGGACCGGGTTCTGGCACTCCCCCGCACCTACACACTGAGCCTCCCAATAAAGGCGGAACCATGATTCCCACACAGCCGCCTGTGACACTGCAACCCAACAGCACAGCAAGGTGCTCCACTCACAGAGACTTGACCACAAGTTTAGTCACTGGGAAAAGCCAAGGGAGCCTTTTCCTGAGGTGGGCCACCCTTCTGCGGGAGGAGTCCTGTTTCAGCTGTCAGGAGTGCTGGCCCACAGCTGCCATCAGTAACCACTGAGTGATGTCTGCTTTAATACCCAGCTCCCACGTCAGTGAGGCTAGAGGACACCGAGGGGCCAGGAAGGAGGCGAGCCGTAAGGACAGAGAAGGAGTAATGTCCAGGAGAGGCAGCAGGACACAGGGGTCAGAGCCAGGGAGGGAGTCTAAGCTTGATGGCTGCTCTCTCCCAGTGGATAACCACCAAGATAACACCAAAGCATCTGTCGTCCACACTCTACCCTGGAATCAAGAGCCCCTGCATGACCACCTGGAGCAGGGAGGGGTCTTCTACCCTCCTGCTCACAATCCCAAAATGCAAGCTTCAGTGTCTTCCTCTGGGTACCCGTTATCGTCTGTTAACCAGAGTCCCCAGCCTCATGCCTGACAGTCACTCCTGCACACCTCTATCTGGAAGCTGCTCTCAACCAGCACCCGTCACTCCTCTTCAACAAGCAGAATGGTCTGCAAGACTTCAGTTCAGGGGCATCCTCGACTACAGAGCACAAGGCCACCCTGGGCCGAGACCGACCTTAAACAAAGAAGAGTGGGCAAAACCACCAGGGTAGCTGGGGGTGGTGGCACACACCTGTAATCCCAGCACTCTGGGAGGCAGAGGCAGGTGGATCTCTGTGAGTTCGAGGCCAGCCTGGTCTATAGAGTAAATCCAGGACAGCCAGGGCTACACAGAGAAACCCTGTCTTGAAAAACAAACAAACAGACAAACAAAACCCCCAAAACACCAGGGTAAGGAACAGACATCAGAAAGAGGAGGCTTGACATAGTAAGAGCTGGAGAGGACAGGAACTCCACAAGGAGAACAACAGAACAAGAAAATTTGAACACAGGGAACTTCCCAGAGACTCATACTCCAACCAAAGACTATTCACAGAGACAACCTAGAACCCTGACAATGCAGCCACTTCTTATGAGAACTGATAGACTAAGATCAGAAAGAAGGAGAGGAGGATGTCCCCTATCAGTGGACTTGGGGAGGGGCATGCATGCAGAAGGGGCTGGGGGAAGGGTGGGACTGGGAGGGGAGGAGGGAGGGGCTTATGGGGGGATACAAAATGAATAAAGTGTAATTAATAAAAGTTAAAAAAAAAAAAAAAAGAAAGAGGCTTGACACTGAGCTGCAACCTGAGTCCTTGGAGAACAGGACTGTGAACTGAGGCTAGACTATCTCAAAGACCAAAAGCAAAGCCAGGTTTAGTGGACACACCTTTAATCCAGGCCCTAGCAGGCAGATCTCTGAGTTTGAGACCAGCTTGATCTACACAGTTTTATAGCCAAAGCTACAAACTGTTTCAAAACAAACCAACCAACCCAAAGACAAAAACCAAAAGCTGTTCAACACCACCAACCCCAAGGAAACACAAATTAAAGCCATGAGACAGGATGGCACATATCTGAGAGGAAAGGTGCCTGGCGCTGTCAAGTGTGCAGAACACCTCATCTTATTTGTGAAGAAGGCACAGCCACCCAGGAAATACGTCCACAGACAGGAAGTCTGTTTTGTCTGTTTTGTTGCTGCAGATGGAACCTAGTCTGGACTCACTCTCTCTAGCTAAGCCTGAGCCAGAACAACGTGCTGCCCTCATCCCAGGATCAGGAGCGAGCCAGTTTCCTTACCCTATACATGCAGTTGGCCCAGCTGGCCTCTCAGACACCCACCTCCAAGAAGTGAAAACTCACATCCACACCAACCCACCTGGGGATGCGCACTGCAGCCTTATTTGTAGAAGTCCAGAGCTAGACTGCCTGTTTCTCCATGGCTCACAGTTAAGCTGTGAACTACTGCTCATCAACAAAAGACAGAAGTGTCAGCACACTTGGATAACTGCTCGGTGAACTGGGCTGACTGAAAAGCCACTCACTAGGCCGCGAGGATTTGTCTCACAAGTGTGAGGACCTAAGTTTGAGCCCCCAGAACCCATGCAAAAGTACTGACTGCCTTGGTTCCATTCCCAGTACTCACATGATGGCTCAGAACCATGTGTAACTTCAGTCCCAGGGGACCCTGCCCTCACAGGAGAAATAAAAACTGTTACAAGACTGTGCCCACACCCAGCCTTCAGGTCTGAGCTGGGATCAGTGCTCCCACCCTCCTGCCTATGTGCAAAATGCTGAAGGCAGACTGAACTGAAGCAGTCATGCCCTTGACCCCCTAAAGTGACCTAAATAAATGTGTTCTTCCTCATTAGTTGGGGTTCAGGAAGCTGACTGTAGTGACCACAGAAACAACCTGACTATTACCACTTCCAACATGCCCAGACTCAGGAAGCTGTGGTAGGAAGACACAAACACTGGAGGGCAGATCGAGGCTGCCAGGGTGGGGGGAAGTAGGGAGGGAAGGCTGTGAACCTGAAGGCTTTTTATTTATGTGTTAGTGACTATTACTTTGCTGTTCTTCAGACAGCATCTCACTCTGTACCAGGGAGACAGAGAAGACACAAGTACTGGGATTACAGATGAGGCACTATGACTTCAACCTCAGGATCTTTCTAGAACAGCGGTTCTTAACCTGTGGGTTGCAACCCTTTTTGGAGTCAAACAACCTGAATAATGCCATCAGAGGGATGAGTGGTGGAATGATAGATTACATATGGTAAGATACCAGGTCCTGAAAACCCAAAAACACAACCCTAAACGTACACTTATTATAGGGAAACACCCAGAGATTTAGAAGGACCCCGAAGCTAGTCCTTAGCTGTAACTTCCTGGAGTGGCTAGGGAGGCTGTGTGGACTGGAAGTGCCCAGTGTTGGAGTAGAAGACTGCATTCTGATTCCAGCCAACAGGCCTACTTTGTTTAACAAGGGGAAAATAAAGCAAGCACTTACTGCATTCATAGATCTGTTCCAGCTTATCCACAGAAGAAAGGGAGAAAAACTTATACCCGGACTTACTACCAACAGCTAGGGACCTGCAAAAAAGCCAAATTTAGAAGTAAGAGCTGATGCACACAGACAGCGATCATGCATAAACAGGGCCCACCTTACCCACAAGTTACCAGGCTTTTTACCAGAGACCATCAGCATGTTCCGAGTCATCTTGTGGGTCTGTATCAGGGATTTCCCAGAGGATGCTAAAGGCCAGAATTCTGTAAATCATACAGCAGTCACCATAGTTAACAAGGTGTTGGGACCTGATACCACCCAGCATGTTAGGTGACAGTTCATGTGCATGTGTACATGAATGTAAGCAAGTATATGCCGTGCACACAAGTGGAGGTCAAGGGACAAGCTCAGGTGCTGGTCCTCCCTTTCACCTTGTTTGAGACAGGTGTCTCATCACAGCTGCATGTGGCCGGCAAGCTTTCGGGACTTCTCCGGTGACCTCCCTCCCAAACTTAGGAGGATGGGTTACAGGTGTACAGCACCATGCCTGGCTTGACATGTGTTCTTGGGGTCTGACCTCTCTTTTACACTTGTATGGGTTGTGCTTTTTACCTTCTGAGTCATGTTCCCAGCCCAGTGGTCACTCATTTCATGTATATGTGTATGAAGGTACTCAGTTGTAGACTTTAAATATATTCAAGTTTGTCGGTAACCCCTCAATAAAGCCTGGGAAAAGATTAAAATAAAAGTAGTAAAAACAAATGAATGGAACTCATAAAACTTTAGGTTTGAGCCCTAAACGAAGAGTAATCAGCGGTCAATCAGTGACTGAGGATATGCTGGCTGTTCTGGCATCTGAGTGCCTACAAGTTCCGTGAACTGTACAGCTGGTCACTCTGCATTCTACTCTGAACAACGATCCTTACAGCCTGGGCTTGGTATCCATCCTCACTTCAGGACTGCTGTTCACTGCCTTAACCACTGTGCTGTGGCCGAAGTGGAGTAGGAAGGACATGTACCAAGGACCTACTTAGACCCTGAACTGTTTGTGTTGCCTTAGTCCATCAGTTCTCAACCTGTGGGTCTCAACCCATTTGGGGCTTGCATACCAGATATTTACATTACAATTTATAACAGCAAAAAATGAAGTAGCAACAAAAGCAATCTTATGGCTGGAGGGACCATAACATGAGGAACTGTATTAAAGGGTCCTAGCATTAGGAAGGCTGAGAACCACTGCCCTAGATGGTGACATGAGGATTTCTTTTGATGGTTTACGTGTGAGAGGCTGTGTTCACTAACTCCCAGCTCTGGCTAAAAAGCTTGGAGCAGAGGCTTGCTGACACCAAGGAGCAGAAGGGATTCCTGATCAGAAAATTCCATCTACAGAATGCAACAGTCCAAAGAAGCAAAAGCAAGCAGTAGGCAGCTTTTCCCAGCACAAAGGATGATCGATCAGAGAGGAGGAAGCGAGGAGACACAGAAGGTTCAGACATCGGGGTTGGTTTTGGTTTTAAAGTCTGGGAGAATAAGAAAAACCTACCAGATTTGAATTTGTAACCCAGGATGACACCTGAGGCTACTGTAACAATCAGCTATCACTTGACACTTCTGACCCTCCCAAAGAGAGGTGGAATACACTCCTAGACAAGGGATGGTAGCACACACCTGTAGTTGCAGCATCTGGGAGGTAGGGACTGGGAGACCAGAAGTTCCAAGGTCCTCTGTGGCTACATACCAAGTTCAAAGGCAGCCTAGGCTACATGCGGCCCTGATTCAAATTACCAAAAGCCAAAAAGGACGGAAAGCCACACACTTCTGGAACAGAGGCTCTGTGAGCGCTGGAAAAGCAAGTTGTATAAACTCATCTTAAGACTGTAGAGGACCACAGACTTTCTTCCCCAGCTGGTAGGATTTGTCTTTCCAGGAGTCCCCACACTGAGTTCTTTCAACCAAGTAATCAGGTGTGTAGATCTGGACACAATGTAATACAGATGGCTGCAGTAGCACATGCTTTCAGTCCAAGCACTCAGGAGTCCACCAGGTCTACATGGCAGGTGGTGGGGGGGGGGGCAGCCAGGTCTCAGTTTAAAGAAAAAAGTTAATAAAAGAAGCAACTTTTCGGAAGTTAAAAATAAAATCCCAGCAGCTAAGAACTTTGGGGAAATTGGTGTTCAAGAAAGTATTTTCCAGACAAGTAACGTTGGAAGCCAACTTTAGTCTTTCTTACCTCAACCATTTCTGAATTTAAAACACAAACCACCCTAGCCCCTGGGAGGTGGATGAAGGAGTATCAGAAGTTCAAGGCAAGCCTGGGCTACACAGTGAAGTCTCTCAAGAAAAAAACAAAACACCAGAATACCAAGAAGGAAAGAAAGAGAAAAATCATTCTGAGGTTGTGTATTTTCCTGTATGGTCTTACAGACTTCTCTTTCTGTGTGTAACAATGTGGGCATCTGCTGCATGTGTGAGGGTGTCTGCAGGCGGAGTTAACGGGCAGCTGTGAGCAGTGGGTGCTAGGAACTGAGCTCAGCTCCTTTGGAAAAATAACACGGCTCTTAGCTACCGGGACACCTTCCCAGTCCCACGAAGAATATGTTCCTGTGTTCTTAAAACACCTTCTTTTTCTTTGACACAGACTCTCATTAAGTAGATGAGGCTGGCCTGGGACTTTTAATCCTCCTGCCTCAGTCTTGCTGGGTGCTGAGATACACATGAACCAGTATGCCTGCTTTAGCAAATTCTTTTGGGCTCAGGGTTTTGTGTCTCCCACATCAGCTGGACAGAACATGTGACCAATGTGTGTGTGTGTGTGTGTGTGTGTGTGTGTGTGTGTATACATACATATATATGTCCTCTGCAAAAACATTAAGTGTTTTAATTGCTTGAGCTATCTCTCTACACCCCTGACTGTAATAGTTCACAAAAACATTTTCTGGAGCTGTCAGCACACGTGAGGCTCTGGGTCCAATCTCCAAAGCCGCGTGGTGGCACAGGCTTTAAATCCCAGCACTTAGGAGGCAGAGGCAGGGGGATCTCTGTGAGTTCCAGGACAGCCAAGGCTACACAGAGAAACAAAGCCACAAAACCTCACCCTTATAAACAGCTGTCAGTTTCTCTTCATGACTGCCTTATCTCCACCCCTCTTCTCATTTGCTCACTTGGAAATCACAAAATGAGCTGAGGGAGGTCCTTGCCCACAAGCACCAGAAGAGGATCCGTGGGTTCTAGAGAGCTTGGTTCTCAGCTGTGATCCCCATGGCCAGAATCATTTTTATGTTCTTGATACACAGAACTAATTAGACTATTAAGTGCCAAGAATTTTAATACTCAAGTCTACCAAACTGGCTGTGTCCTCCCATTAGTAAGAAACAGAAGGTAAAAACTTTACCAAGGGAAGGTAAGTAAGTAAATGACACTGTAAACAGGCTTGAATGCAGCACAGCCGAGTACTGCTGGGCATGACTGTGGTAGCCCTCAGGTCTCAAGGTCAGTGCTTAACATTTCAAACATTACAGACAACACCAGGGTCACATCCCCCTCTTTGGAAGGTTCTCTGGACAGAAAATGTAGAGACTTATAATCATGGAAGGGGCACAAACCCCTTCAGGGGTAAGACCTATTCCATTAGCAATAAATGCTAATGCCCTTTTACAAAGTTAACACAGGCCTAGGAATGTGCTCAGTGGAGAGCACTTGCCTAGCACGCTCAGTCCCCGCTGTCCAGGGTAACCCTTATCGACAGGGGGAGTACCAACTGCAAAAAAGGATGAACAGACACTTGGGAGGAGGAGCAGGAGTACCTCCAGTTCAAGGCCAACTGAGGCTGCATGTAGAGACTGTCTCAAAAAATAAATATGTAAGAGGTATGGCAATGCCCATCTCTAACTCTGGCACACGGAAGGTGAATGCAGGAGTAGGCCCTGCGTTTGCTTGGGCTGGAGAGATGGCTTAGTGGTTAACAGGATGTAACGCTCTTACAGAGGACCTGAGTTTGATTCCCAGCACCCACAACAGGTAATTCACATGCCTGTAACTCCAGTACAAGGAGATATGACACGCTCTGACCTCAGGCACATGCATGTATGCCTTTCTCATCTTCTGCTACATGAGTCAAGCCTGTTGCAACATCCTTTTGCTATTTCATGAGGTTATGGGGGAAGGAGCTGCCCTCTTCAAAAAAATATCTGTTATGAATTTAAACATGAGCCTGAAACATGTAAAAGACAGCCACTTCTACTTCACCATGAGAATGTGCAGCATTCTGCCTCTCCCTGTCATTACCTTCCCCAGGAAAAGGTCACACTTGATTATGTGGGTGAGTGGGACAAGCCACCACTGTAAACAGGAAGCTGACTGCTCTGTGGCTGCAGTGACCTGACAGGTGCTATGCCCTCACTCAGGACCACAGCCAAGCCAAGTTCATGGAGAACCCAGCCCACTCCCACCCCAGACGTGTACCAGAGTCCCCAGGCCTTTCAGAGTATTCAAAGCACAGCTCTTGCCTTTAACAATTTTCTTAGGGTGCTAATAATGCTCCCTAAGAAACACCAGAACTGGGAACCAGGTTGCCTTCAAACACATCACATAGGCTCCGTGGGTCACTGCCCATCCACAGTAACCTCTCTGCAGCAATCTCTGGTTCTCAACTAGCTACTCTGCAGAGTAGGCAGAGGGGAAGCCAAGTTACGGCTGAAGGGACTTGGAAACTACCTTCAACTGACAGGTAAATACAGAGCACAGACAACCACCTTCCAGGAAACAGTTCAGTGGGAGAAAGCAGTGAATACTTCTAGACCCTTTCTAACATGTGGGTGGGGGATGCCTTTATTGCAGCCCTCTAGGAAGGGAGGTTTAGAACAGACACAGCTACCTCTCTGACTTCCTAAAATCCACTAGAAAAACTTAGGTCCTGATGATTCCATGTGAGAATCCAGTGACCCTATGGCCAGTTATTTACTGGCTAAAGTCAACTCTGAAAAGCCAGAGTGTTCCTACATAAGCCTGTTGCTCTAAGAAACACAGGTGGGAATCAACCAGACTAAATCTGGTGATTAGGACTGGCTGCTCTTCCTGCCCTTTTTCTTTTCTTTCTTTCTTTCTTTTTTTTTTTTTTTTTTTTTTCTGAGACAGGGTTTCTCTGTGCAGCCTTGGCTGTCCTGGGACTCACTATGTAGACCAGGCTGGCCTCAAACTCAGAGATCCCACCTGTCTCTGCCTCCCAAGTGCTGGGTCTTCCTGTCTTTTTCATTGCTCTCCTTCAAAAACAAAAACAGAGTAAAAAGCAGACCACACTGTAGTCACTTTCAGAATAGATCACGAAAAGAAAACCCTCACAATACCTGAAATCATATTACTAGCACAAGGAGAGGGGCTAATGTTGTTTGGAGAACAGTAAGTGCTGGAGCTTTTAAATGACTACACAAATGGACAGCGGCCCGCCTCTCTCTGAACATAGTCCATGGATTCCTGCTGAAAACAGTTAAATTTCTGTGGCTTTCTACTGCATGTGTATGCACAGGCTGGTTTCCCGTTTTGTTATTTTTATATTGGTTTCCTGAGACCGGGCTGTCCCTGAAACTAGCCCTACAGACCAGGCTAGCCTTGAACTTACTGAGATTCCCTGCCTCTCAAATGCTGGGATTAAAGGCCCGCACCACCGCACCTGGCTGGGATTGATGGACACCTTGTTTTTGGAGACAGTCTCTTTCTGAACCTGGAGATTACTCTGGCTAGACTGGCTGGCCAGTGGGCTCTGGGGGTGATCAGCTCTACCTGTCCCTCTACCCTCAGCGACCCTAGCCTAGTCCTCGCTTTTCTGTCCTGGCTGTACATCAGGCTGGCCTTCAACCCCCACATCCTCCTGCCTCTGCCTTCCTGGGGTTAAAGGTGTACACTGGCACACCTGGCTGGGCTTAATGGCATATCCCTGAAATTCTAGTACTTGAGAAGCAGAAGCAAGGCGCGCTCAAGGGCAGCTGGACTTAACAGATCCTGTCTCTAAATAAATAAATAAATTAGCTAAGAACTCACTAATTCTGGAGTGAAGAAAGGAAAGACATAAAGCAAAAGCCTTTCCATGGGGAACCTTTCTATTTCTTTAACCTGTAGCTTTTTTTTTTTTTTTTTAAAGACAGGGTTTCTGTGTAGCCGTGGCTATCCTTGAACTCAGGGTCCCGCATAGAGACCTCCCAGCTCTGGGATTAAAGGCATGGGCCACCATGTGGCTTTAACAGTCTCATAACTCCACTGAACTCCAGTACAGCCCTAGCCTAGAATTCCTCCCAACTTATGTTTCTATATTTCAAGGTCTCTTTGGCAAGTCAAAAATGCCTCAGCAAGTGTTGTTTTGAATGAATAACTTCATGAACTGTGAGTTCGGGGCTGAGGAGACCCATAAGTAAGTAAAGCCTTGTAATACTAGTCCTCAAATCCTAATGGTTTGGAAGGAAGCTAAAACTTTCCTCCTCTCTGGGTGGCACCTGCTTATTCGCTGGACAAATTGCAACAGGTTGTCTCCATAGTTTTTGTTGTGCTGGTTTTACAGCACAAACAACACAATACTTAGCAGCCTGCATGTGCACTTTTTGCAAGTGGGGGCACACCAGTGCCAGCGTGCACACACTTGTGTAGAAGGCCAGTGGCTGATGTCAGGTGTCTTCTACTGCTCATTTTATTTACCAAAGTAGGGTTTCTTCCTGAACCTCAGAGCTCACGGACTCTGCCAATCAACAGGCCAGGGGTCTCCTGTCTCTATTTGGGAAGTGCTAAGATCATAGATGGCTGCCTAGCTTTTACGTGGGTGCTGGCATCTTGATTCTGGTTCTCGATTGTGAGGTGACTGCTTTATCCATTGAGCACTCTCTACAGGGCTCTGGTAACTTTAACTTACAGACTAACCATCACGTCTAGATCCAGGGTCCTCAGAATGGGAGGTAGGAAAGACCCAGTGTGGTAGACCAGAAGGAACACCGGGAGAGCTCAGGACCCGAGACCCTACTCTGCCCCATCCCATTGTTAACCAACTGTGTGATACTGGCAGGCTCCAGACCTTTCTGAACTTCACTGTCTCATCTGTGACTGGACCATGTTACCCACCTACTTCCAGATCTTGAGGACGTGAGAAAGACCCAACTGAGCACCTGTTGCTTACCTCCATACAGATGGCTGCCATTCTCCAATTTAACTTTTAATTGAGGAAAAATAAAAACCTCAGTCCCTACTTTGCTAATGCTATTCTGCCAGTAGCAACCAACTTCTTAGTGTGATGCCAAGTGACCCATTCCTCCTCCTCTTACATCACTTCCTCTTACTCACTTCCCAAGATGGCTCTTCTCCCTTCCAGTCCCATAACTCATCCTTCCTTCCTCACAAACCTCATCTATTACCTACCTCCCAGGTATGCCAACGAGGCGGCCTTGAAGAACCAGATTGGAACCTATAGCAGGTCAGCCTGGTAAAACAGGGGACCGGCACGAAGGTTCTCTTTTACCTCAGGAATGAATAGCTTACCTTACCCCCTTCAAAGCACCCAGACCCCTTGAGGACAAAGTCTGTCTAAATCGAAGGCCTGGGCCACTGCCGTTTGGGTCTTGTTTGAAGGAGACAAAGTTATCTGCCAGAAAGAATGGCAGAGAAAAAAAAAAAAAAAAAAAAAAAAAAAAAAACAGGGAAGAAAAGCCATGAAAAGCACTTGAAGATGCAGAGAGAGAGAGAGAGAGGCGGACGATGACCAGGGCGGCCGCGAAACCCATTCTGGGTGACCGGCGCAAACCGGCGTGCACAGTTTCTTCCCAACTTGGCGAAAGGCGAGGTCTGGGGACAGGTGGATGGGAACACCCCGAGTTCCATCACCTCCCCCGGCCCAGGAGACAGCAGCGCCCGAGCGGCCGGGGGGCTCAGCACCCCCCTAGCTCAGCTACCCCTCACCCTGACACAGGCCTTGACCTCTGACCCGGCCCCGTGCCCGGCCCCGGCCTTACGTGTTATCCTGGTTGAAGTTGGCGAACAGCAGCTGGCCGGCGCCGGCCTCTCCGCTCTGGCTCGCCAGGTTCATGGCTGCACGCGCGCGACGGGCTCGGACCCCCTTCGCGGGAGCACGCGCGGCGCAACTCGGGCGGCCCGCCGGGGGGCGCTACACTCAGGATCTGCGCCCGGTCCGGTTCGCGGCCCGGCTCGCCTCCTCTCGCTGCGCGGGGACCAACCGCCGCCTCATCCCGTCCCCACTCTTGTTTATGCTCCAGAGCCGGGACGGGCTGCGCGCTTGCGCCGCCCCGCCCACTCCCGCTACGCACGGCGGCGTGCTGCGCAGGCCTGCTGCGTAGGTCCCGCCTCTTCACCTCAGCCTCCGGCTGGGTTTCCGGTCGACTGCGCATGCGTAAAGGTGCGCTGCTGGGCGCGCCTGCGCGTGGCGGCGAGTGGCGGGTGCTTGCTGTGTGTGAACGCCGGCTTGCCCCGTAGGTCCCCGAGTGGTGCTCATTGTTCTGCGTATCTGTGATCGCCGCCTTGTTTGTAGAGAATGTCATGTCTCCCTTTTTGCACATTGGAAAAGCGAAATTGTAAACAATTTGCCAAACGTAGGCTTGGAGACTGGAAACAAAGTCTCCCAGGCGTGGTCCGTGGGACAGGCTTCTACTTTAAATGTATTAATCCATGCAGCATATGGGAATCCCCTTTCTCCCCTCCCTCCCTCTCTCCTTGCTTCCTCTATCTCTCCTCAGCACCCTTCCAAACAAGGGGATGGAAATACCCTCGTGCCAAAGGTCCCGGAGATGAGCTGGACCTGTCCAGCTTGAGTTTGGGTAAGAAGACCAGACTAGATTGGAGAGACAGAAGGTGGCAGGGGCTCCTAGACTGATAGAACTGAACCTATAGGCAAGAAGCTGATGACTCCCAAGCGCAGTGGACTGTCCTTGAGGACAGTTAAGATGGGAGCCAAATCGAACTTACGCAGAGGAGTTAGTACAGCCACAGGGGCAAGCGCAATTGTTGAGGAAAAGATGGCACACGCTTTCCCTCCCACTCACACTGGATTGTGTATTTTGAGATAGGATCTCATCTGTCCTGAACTGGCTTTGAACTCTGGAGCAGAGATTGACCTTGAATTCCTGATCTTCCTGCCTCTGGCTCCTAAAGGATCACAGGCATGCACCACCATGCTTGGTTAAACTAACCTTGAAAATTGTTGATTTGTTTTGGCCTTTTGAGACTTTGGAACTCACCGTGCACACAATGGTTGTAGACCAGGTTTACCTTCAACTCAGAGATCCACCTGCCTTTTCTTCCTGAGTGCTGGAATTAAATGTGCTACCATGCCCAACTTTTCTTTTTAAACATTAGTTGTTTAAGAGTTTCATACACTGTATTTTGACCACATTGAAGCCATCTCCTCCCAGATAAACTCTTTCTTCCCTATCCACCCAACCTTGTGTCCTATCTCTTTCTTTGACCCATCAAATGTGCTTTTGTGCTACCTATACAGTTCTGAATGTATGCCTTCTGCTGGAGAGTGGTCTGTCCATCAGGGACACAAGCTGTGAAGAACACTGACTCCCCCACCCCCAGCAGCTATCAGTTGCCAGTAGCATCTCAGCTAGGAGTGGGTCATGCCCAGCTCCCCATTCATGATGAGATTTTGCCTGGCTCGACCTGCCTGGTCTTGTATATTCTTTGAGTTCATAACTCACAACTGCTGGGACTTCATCTGTGTGGCTGCCCTATGTCCTTTGTAGCCATCCACAATCTTTCAGTCTCCTGCGGTGGTTGCTGTGCCCTGGGAGGAGGGTGTGTGGTACACATGCCACACTTTGGGCCCGACATTCCATTCCGGAGGCTCTCCTTCTCTGTGCTTTGACCAGGTGTGGGTCTATGTGTTCATTGCCGTCTTCTGCAAACAGAAGGTTTTCTGATAAAAGCCAAGAGATGCGGGAATCGATATGTCGCAGTAAGAGCTCAGTTTACCCCCTTTTAGCAGAACAGTGGTGGCGGGTCCTCCCTGAGGGCCTATGACTTGCCTGCCCACAGGCTCTTGGCCCTGATAATGGTGCGGGGGTATGGGTTTCATTTTGTGGATAAGGCCTTAAATCCAGTCAACGTTATTGGTACAAGGAAAGACTTCCTGAACAGGACCCCAGTTACTCAGGCACTAAGACTAACATCTAATGAATGGAACCTCGTGAGACTAACAAACTTCTTTATAACAAAGGATATCATCATTTGAGTGAAGAAGAAGTTTAGAGAATGGGTAAAAAAAAAAAAAAATCTTCAGAAGCTTTACATCTGACAGAAGGCTACTATCTAGAATATATGAAGAACTGAAAAAAAAAAATCAAGAAAATAACCCAATTTTAAAAACAGCATGGAGCCAGGTATGGTGGCACATGCTTTAATCCCAGCACCTGGAAGGCAAAGGCAAATGGATCTCTGGGGCGAGGCCCTCTTGGTCTACAGACTAAGTTCCAGGACAGCCAGGCCCTACAGAGAAATACTGTCTTGAAATGCCAACCCCCCAAAAAAGTGGGGCATGGAATTAAACATTAACTTCTCAAAAAATGAAACAAAAACACCTGAGAGCATTTTTTTTAAAAAGATTTGTTTATTAGTTATAGTGTTCTGCCTGCATGTGTGCCTGCATGCCAGAAGAGGGCACCAGATCTCACTGTAGTTGGTTATGAGCCACCGTATGGGTTCTGGGAATTGAACTCAGGACCCCTTGAAGAGCAGCCAGTGCTTTTAACCTCTGAGCTATCTCTCCAGCCCCCAGGAGACATTTTTTAAAACGTCAACATTCTTAGCCATCGGGGAAACACAAATTAAAAATTCGAGATTTCATCTTACCCTCAGCATTGCTAAGATTAAAAAAATTAATAATGAAGCTGTCCTGGGTTTGGGACAGGGGAGCACTTATTTGCTGCTGGTGGGAGTCTATCTGGGACAACTGCTGTGGAAATGAGTGTGCAGGTTTCTCAATAAGCTAGAGATACACCAGCTACAGGACTCTCTCACTCCTGAGCATCAAATCCAAGGACTTTCTAACCTGCCACAGAGGTCCCTCGCATCTGTGTTCATTGCTGCTCTATTTATAATAGACAGGAAATGGAAACCGCTTAATGCCTGTCAGCTAAGGAATGGACAGTGAAAACACGGTACTTTTGCACAACGGATATTATGCTATTCAACTGGTAAGAAAAATAAGTTCATGAAATTCACAGGTAAACGAATGGAGCGGAAATAATAATTTTAAATGAAGTCTCGAAGACCCTGAAGACAAACATGGCATGTCTCCTTTGTGGATGTTAGCCTCGTTTGGGATACCCAGGGAAGCCAGGAGATTTGTAAGGGGCCATGAGTGGCAGCTTTCGTGGGAGGGGAGACCAAATGTAGTGGTGTAAAAAGGTGAAGGGAGATACTGGCGCAGGAAGGGTTAAATGGGGTCAGTGGTGGGAGGTCAGGGTAGAGGAGAGAATAGGACAGGGATAATACTGAGGTTTTTTTTGAGACCTGCCTGACTAACCTGGAACTTGCTCTGTGGACCAGGCTGGCTTTGAACTCTTGCCTGTCTTTTTTTTTTTTTTTTTTTTTTTTTTTTTTGAGATCTGCTCCCATGATCTAGCGACACTGGGTCTGGGCAAGCATGGGAGCATTGTCAGGTCCACCCACAGCTCATCAGGGCTCCTGAGCGGGTGCAGGCTGCTGCGAGGGCACAGCTCACCTGGCCCCTGCGCTGTCACTGACCGACAGAGGACTGTCCTTGGCTTACTGTTCTCCACGCTCCAGTGTTCTCCCCTGAAGTTAACTTCCAGTTTAAGATAAAGTCAGTCCTGTGGGGCAAAACCACGGAGCGCCTATCGTCAAAGCTGGCCTCATCCCCAGGCAAAGCCTAGAGACACTGCAGCCTGGCTGGGTCGGAGGACTGGCTTTTCTTGCTTGCTCTACAAAAGAGCCCTTGGCAGGGCTGGGTGTGGTGGTGGCCACTGCTCTTTTTGAATATGTTTGTTTTAAATCTATCTGTCTGTCTGTGTATGTATGTATGTATCTATCTATCTATCTTTACATCTTTTAGGAACTAGTTCTCTACTTCCATTCTTGGTTCTGGGGTGGAGGTTGGGTGACGTGAGGCAGGAGGGTGGGTTGTTGAATTCAGATTCCTGGGCTTTGTAGGGTAAGCGCTTTTATCCACTGAGTCATATCTCTGGCCCTCCATTCTTTCTCTTTTTGAGACAGCTGCTCCACTCTACAGAAATGCTCCTGTGTTTAAAATAGCGTTTCCCGGCAGATAAGCTTCTATGCTGCGCTTTTCACCGGTTCAGACCATGTCACACTTCCTCTGCACGGATTCCCTAGGCAGTGAGGTTGATTCTGTGGCTTTAAACGCCATCTTGGTTTTTTTATTTCATCAATGTGGCAGCACAAAAGGAAGCAGGAAGCGCTAGCTTTCAGTAAACAGTCACAGCTGGAAGGGGCGTGCACAGGAGTGGGCGGGGCGGGTCATTGGACATGTGGCCCTGGCTCTGGGATTCTAGTTCTATTCCCAGCACCCGGGAATAGACCAGGCTGGCCAGGCAGCTCGCCATCATTCCTAGCTTTAGCTCCAGATGGTCAGAGGCCCTCTTCCCACCTCCGAGGGTACCTGCTTTGTGCACGCACCTACTCTTGCCCCGTCTCTCCACCCACAGCCCCATTTAAAAATGAAGAAGTCACAGCAGGCTACATCGGTGAGGGCACCGAGGGGCCACCATCAGGTTTTGGATTCCCACTTGTCTTCCTTCTGTCTGTTTGACTTCCGTGAGCTGCAGAATGTTCCAGCCAACTCTTGACCAGAGTTCCGCCTGGAGCTCTCCCGACTTCAAAAACTTAGAGCCAGCCTCCTGAGGTGGCTTACCCAGCACAGGAGCCTGGAGGCCTGGGTTTGATCCCTTGAACCCATATAAAGGTGGAAGACGAGAACTGACTCCTCAAAATGTCCTTTACTTGGGGGTGCTGTGGCAATGCACCCTCACGTCTCTCTTTCACACACACACACACACACACACACACACACACACACACAAAGGAATTTTAATTCAGAACATTGCTGTTCTGGCAAGATATCACATCCAAAGACCTAGGTCTGTTTGATCTGGCTAGAATACAGACACACCTTTAATCCCAGGAGACAGAGGCAAGCAGATATCTGAGTTCAAGGCCATCCTGGTATAGAACAAGTTTCAGGTAGATAAAAACTTAGGTCCAGGCGTGGTGGTACACACCTTTAATTCCAGCACTCAGGAGACATAGGCATGCAGATCTCTGCATTCCAGTCAGTGCTGTTCAGTCAGTTTGGTTGAGTCAATGAGTTGAGAGGCAGTGAGGTGGAGTTGAGTTCATGCAGCTCAGTGCATGGAAATCAGAGGCAGTTTTTACCGAGAGAGGGAAAGACAGTTACACAGAGAGAGAAAGGTTGAGAGAAAAAGCTAGACACAGGTGAAGACAGAAGGAGCCAGAGAATGAGAAGGAGCCGGAAGATTAGAAAAAATTGCTTAGAGTTAATTTGAGGCCAAGCAGAGGAATTCAGGGAGAAACTGAGAGAGCCAGATTGAATCAGTCAGCTTGGAGAGGTGTTGAAGCTAGAACAGCTGAGTTGAACCAGCCAGCCAGAGTTCAGAAAGAGCTAGAAAAGATGAGCTTATTCAGCAGTAAGTCTCAGAGGCTGAAAATGTTCTAGGCCTAGGTTAGCAGATGGAGGAAGTAAGCCTCCAAGATGACAATTAAACCAGGCAAACAAAGGTAACTTTAACACACATGCACACACACACACACACACCAGCAAGAAATCACTTGCTTAGAAGCCTGACCTGAGTTCATTTTCCAGTATTCACATGGTAGCGGGAGAGAACAGACAGGTTGTCCTCTGACCTCCACATGGATGCTGTGGCATGCACACATAAATAAATGTCATAACATTTAATAAAAAATAATTTAAAAGTAATAAAAACACCACAGCATCTTTACCTTAAAAAAAAAATCAAAGTAAGTCAGGCCATGGTGGCCCATATCTTTAATCCCAACACTCAGGAGGCAGAGGCAGGTGGATCTCTGAATCTGAGGCCAGCCTGGTCTATAATTGAGTCCTGGGATACCCAGGGCTACACAGAGAAACCCTGTCCTGAAACAAAACAAAACAAACAAAGCCACCTGAAAGTAAGCCAGGTGGTGGAGCTGCACATTTTTAATCCCAGCACTTAGAGGAAGGGGATCTCTGAGTTCAAGGTTAGCCTGGTCTACCGGATGAGTTCTGGGAGAGCCAGGGCTACACAGAGAAACCCTGTCTTGGAAAACCAAACCACTCCCCCCCCCAAAACCCAAAGGTGTTTACCCCTCCCCAAGCCTTTGCCATGTTAGCACAGCCTTCCCTTCCGCTCCTGTCCCTCCCTCTCCTCTCCTTTCCTTTTCCTTTTCCTTCCACTATGGAGACCAGGCTGGCTTTGAACTCCTGACACATGCATGTGAAAATGGAAATGAGTACAAGCGACGGTCGCTTTCTCAAAGCTTGCTATAGTGGCTACTAATATGACTGGCAGATTTACAGGTAGGCAGGGGAATGGGAAAGCTGTTGGGAGAAGGGGAGGGCTCAGGTGAGCGCCGATTGGAGGTTGCTGGCCCCGGGAAGCTGGAGCTGTCTTACCAGGAGAAGGCTATCCTAAAGTGGGCACCTGCAATTCCAGTACTCTGGAAGTTGAGGCATGGGGATTGTCATGAGTTTGAGGGTAGTCTGAGTACATAGTGATTTTTTTAGGCTAGCCTAGGCTACATAGTCAGGACCCACACACACTGAAAAAGGAGGGAGGTTCAATCCCCATCATCTTGTAAACTGGGGTTGGCAGTGCGAGCCTATAATTCCAGCACTTGGGAGCTGGGGCGGGGGGATAGTCATGAAGAGGGAGTTCAAGGGCAGCTGGGGCTATCTGGGAGCATCTTAATAGAGTGACAGTGTAATGACTGTGTGACATGATGATTGAATTAATTAATGTAGTGAATTAATTAATGGGTGCTCCCTAACGGCCACAGCCCTGTGGATGCTCTATAGCGGTTCTCAACGTTCCTAACTCTGCGACCCTTTAATACAGTTCCTCATGCTGTGGTGACCCCCCAACCATAACATCGTCTCATTGCCACTTCATAACTGTAATTCTGCTTCTGTTATGAATCGTGATGTAAATGTCTGCTATGGGTCTTCTGCAGGCTCTAAATGAACCAAGTGTTCCTTTTGAGATCTGTAATCATCTTAAATGTGACTTTACTACTGGCCACCAGAGGGCACGGTGGTCCAGGAGATGGCTGAACTGTGGCTTCCCTCCTAGATCAGGGATGAGGGGTTTGTCCTAGCCAGAGGCGAAAGCCCCTCACCCAGCGCACATGGGCAGGAGCTCTGAGGCCGGCTGGATCAGGTCTCATGGTCACTTCCCAGAATTTTAAGGGACTGAACATTTCTTTTTTAATTGTTTATTTTGTTCGTCTGCATGAATGTACATCTGTGTACCGTGTACGTGCCTGGTGGTCTTGAGGTCGGAAGAGGGTCTTGGATCCTCTGGAACTGAGTTATGGGTCTTGGTGAACCAACATGTGAGTGCAGCGAAACTATCTCAGGTCCTCTGGAAGAGCAGCCAGTGCTCTTGAGTGCTGAGCCACGCACGGAGCTAGAGCTGGTGGTGCAGGCCCAGAATCACAGCTTAGGCGGAAGGCAGAGGCAGGAGAGACCCTGACTCAAAATCAAATAAACACCCCTCCACCTTTTTAAATAAGAGAAGCAAGGGGAGGAGAGGGGAGGGAAGGGAAGGGAGGAAAAAAAAAAAGAAGAGGGGAATTACATGAATGCCTGGCATGGTGGCTCAAGGATATAATCCCAATACGTGGACAGCTGAGGCAGGAGAATTTCCAATTCTAGGCTAGTCCGGGCCATGTATTAACATTCTGTTTTATTTTTAATTAAAATTATTGTTGCTGTTGTTCTTATTTTTTGAGACATGGTTTTTCTGTGTAGCCCTGGCTGTCCTGGATTAGCTTTGTAGACCAGGCTGGCTCTTGAACTCACAGAGATCCACCTGCCTCTGCCTCCCAAGTGCTGGTATTACAGGCCTGTGCCATCATGTCTGGCAACGCTCTGTTTTACAAAAAGAGAGATGGAAAAATGGCTCAGCAGTTAAGAGCACTGGCTGCTCTTCCAGAGGACCTGGGTTCAATTCCCAGAACCCACATGACAGCTCACAACTGCCCATGGCTCCAGTTTTAGGAGATCTCACACACTCACACAGATAATACATGCAGGCAAAACACCAATGCACATAAAAAACGAAGATAAACGGATCATTTAAAAAAAAGAAAGAAAGGCTGGGCCTGTAGCTTAGTTAGTACAGCACTTGCTGAGCATCCACAAAGCCAGGCAAAGCTGGGTGATGAATATCTGTCACCCCACTCCTTTAGAGGAGCATCAGGAGTTTAAGGTCATCCTTGGCTACATAGGAGTTAGAGGTGAGCCTGGGCTGCCTGAGACCCTGTCTCAGAAGACAAAACCCAAGCAGGACTGGCTGAGATGAAGGCACTTGCCATCAAGCCTGATGACAAGGCCCACCCTCAGAACCCACACACCACAGAGGAAGATAACAGATGCCCACAGGTTATCCTCTTCTCCAGCCCCAAGTCACACAAACAAAACAAATCCCTGTTTCCTGGCCGCATCTTCCCAAAATTATAACCCTAGAGCCTAGCCTCTGCTACAAATGGGCTCACCCCAGTCCAAATCCAGAAGCTGTTTCTTTCCATCTTGTTCCCGAGGCCTCAGACCATGAGAGCACATAGTCGGGCTCAAGGTGCAGGCCTTTGTTGTTGGCCTTTGGTGGTGAGGGGTGTGGAGCGGACTGTAGAGGCCCAGTGCTGGTTTGGAGGAAGCGCAAAAGAAAGGGGTGGCTTCAAGCCCTGAGGCTTTGCTGAGCTTAGCGTTAGGCTTTGAAGAAGAGACAGACAGGAAAGAACGAGGCAGTTGGAATTACACAGAGGAGGTGAGAGGGAAGTAATTCATTTGGTGTCGCCTGGTCTGTACCAACTAGGCAGGAGGATGAATTAAGGGGGATGTGTAGAGGAGCAGTCCCAGTTCTGGGTTTGCTGGGGTTCTGAAACCAACACAGGGTTGCATGAGAAGGTGCAGAAAGACCAGCATTTAGCACTCCACTACATGAGACACTCGGCATGGGTCTTGAACTTTATTATGTACCAGTTTCTTTCAGTTTGAAACATTCTCTCCCAGGAAGAAGGGAGACTCCTTAAGATTTAAGAAGCAGACAACTTACAAATCTCAGGAAGTTCCTGAAATTAGCAGGATTCACAAGACCCCTGGCCAAGGTTATAGAAGTAGTTGTGATGGGCTGGAGAGAGGAAACTAAGCTGCTTGTAAGTTGTACTGAGAGCTTTAGGGTTGCAGTTTTTGTGAGTCCTTGCCCATGGTGGGGCGGGGTGGACTTTTCAGGGATTCACATACCTTTTGAGTGATTCTGTTCCACCAAGCAACTCTCCACGCACACTACTGCTAGTAACCCCAGGAAACTCACTGGTTCATCAAGGTGGACTTTGATGGAATCATTACTTCAGTCTGTCATTGGTTTCCTAAGTGGAGGCAAATAGATGTTTGCTTTTGTTTCCCCAGAAAAAGTTGGCACAACAGGGCTCTGTTTAAGGGAGCTTCTGGTGGGATTTTTCTCCCATTCTCCTGTCTCTCCAGCATCCTCTCATCAGATCTGATATTTTGAAGAACCCAAAGAAGTAAATACTCAGCTATGCCCTCTGAGAGAAGGCTTGGAGCTTTCCAGAAGCAACGTCCCCGTCCCAGCCCCGGGAAGTATGACATGGTGAACCCAAATAAATCAGGGCGTGCTGTGTTCGAGAGTGACGAGAAAACGGAAGGATAAGTGCTGCTGTTACTCGGATGGGTCGCAAAGAGGTCACACTACAGAAAGACTGTGATTCTAAGCCAGGGAGGCATCTCCCAGTGATGCCAGACCTTGCGAGGCTGAGGCAGGAACATCACTGAAACGTCAAGGTTAGCTTGAGTTACATAGTGTGTTCAAGGCTAGCCTGGGCTACATAATGAGATTCTGTCTCCCAAGGAAAGCAAGGGGCCAGTGAGAAGGCTCAGCAGGGAAAGGTGCTTGCCGCCAAACTCGATGAGGAGGTGAGTTTGGGTGGCAGGAGAGAGCCCACCTGGTGGCAGAAGAGAGCTGACTTCTGGGCACTGTCCCCGGGTCTCCACACTCATCCCACGGCATACACACGCCAGTGCATTACATCCCCATACCAAACAAATACACGGAAAAAGGTATTTGAGAAAACGAAGCAGAACAGACCCCTCCACTCCAGGCACGGCTCCACACCTGAGATCTGCAAGCGGAAATGCTAGAGCTGGCTGTGGTGTCTGGTGCCTGTACCCCGGCCCTCGGAAGGCTGAGGCAGGAGGATCGCTGCTGTCAGTTTGAGGGCGACTTGACGGGATGTGTAGCAGGTGCCAGCTGGCCTTCGACGCTAGTGTGGCTCGGTCTGGGAAACCTGACCGGGGCAGGGAGAGGGATACACAAAAGGGATACACAGACAGACAGACAGACCGGCAGACAGATGGACATACACAGAAAAGCTGGGAGCGGGTGGGCTGTCCTTGCTCTGATGGAGAAGCACTATCAATCTGGAGCCTCATGAGAGTGTTTATTATGTGCAGCCGAGGGGAAGGTCGCAGAGTCAGAACAGGAGGTCTGTAGGTGAGGCTCGGGCTGGAGTCACCCTGGACAAGGAAGCTGTGGTGGCTGATTTTTGCATGTATGATCACCGTCTGTTCTCTGACCAGAAGACGGCTTCGCAAACTCCCATGGGTCTGAGGCGTCTGTCCTTGTCATAACACACACTCACCCAGGACTCACCCACTCTTCACACACTCACTCATGGCTTCTTGGGCTACCACAGCAAATAAATGAACAAAAAAAATAGCAGAATGTGTGAAAGTTTCCTAATAATACAGCAGCCGGTGATGGCTCTGTTATCTCCTTCCCCAGCTAGCCACCCCTGCTCTGAGTCTTCTTATCCCTGGCTTCCTCCCCTGCCCGGGCCACAGCTCTACTGTAGCTCCTCCCCACTTGCAGACTCCCTCCTCCCATGCAGTCTTCCCCCTCTTCCCGCTCTACCCACCCTCTTCTATCCTGTTTCCTTCACGTCTGTTTCCTCACCTGGCTGTCTGTTCCTGATCTGGTAAGCTTTCTTACAGAACCAGGCAGAGAAACTAGCCTGCCTTCCTTCCTCCCTCCCTCCCTCCCTCCCTTCCTTTCTTCCTCCCTCTCTTCCTTCTTTTCTCCCTCCCTTCCTTCTTTCTTCCCTTCCTTATTTCCTTCCTTCTTCCCTTCCTTCCTTTCTTCCTCCCTTCCTTCCTTTCTTCCTTCCTTCCTTCCTTCCTTCCTTTCTTCCTTCCTCCATTCCTTCCTTTCTTCCTCCCTCTCTTCCTTCTTTCCTCCATTCCTCCCTTCTTTCCTCCCTCCCTTCCTCCCTTCTTTCCTTTCTTCCTCCCTCACTCCCTTCCTTCCTCCCTTCCTCTTTCCCTCCCTCCTTCACTTTCTTTCTCCCTTCCTTGCTCTTATCTTTCACCACCTAGGCCAGCCCCTGACAAAAGTGTCTTTGATGGAACCCCAGGCAGGTTCCTGTGAATCCTCTTTCCACCACAGCCTCTGTCTTAGCTTTTACCAGCTCACTGGCCACGTCCTGGGATGACCTGAGACTCTGACCAGTTTTGTTAGAGAAAGGTCAAGGCTGGGAAAGAATTCAGTCTACTGTCTCCTGCACGGACAGCAGCCATCAGTATGGATAAGCCTTTAGGGGACCAAGAGGGTTTCACCTGGACCAAAGCTTCTCCAACCTTTTGTAACTGTTTCTTTCCCTGATTCCATGGAGCCTCCTCTTCCCAGCTCCTTCCCTGATGCTCACTTTTCTTTCTTTTTATTTCTTCTTTAAAATCAACTTTTTTTTTTTTCCAAGACAAGGTTTCTCTGTGTAGCCCTGGCTGTCCTGGACTCACTTTGTAGACCAGGTTGGCCTTGAGCTTATAGATATCCACCTGCCTCCTGTCTGCCTCCCTGTGTGCTGGGATCACAGGTGTGGGCCACCACGCCCGGCTAAAAACGGCTCTTTTGAGACAAGAGCTCATGGAGGGCACGAGCAAGCCTTCAGCTTAGGTGGCATCGGTCGGCGCCAGCCTTGAGCTCCTCACCCTCCGGCCTCCAGTTCTTAAGTGCTGGGGTTTCAGAAGTGCACCACCACATTTGGCTCCCCTATTCCTCACTTTTAAAATGTCCAGAGCTAGCTGGGCATGGTGGTTCATATCTACGATCCCGGCCCTGGAGTGGAGAATGCAGTACCAGGGCAGCCTGGGCTACATGGAAAAAAATGGGTCTTCAAAAGCAAGGGCTGGAGGAGCAGGTCTGTGGTAGGATGTTTACTTTGAATGCTGAAGGCCCTGCAGAAGTAATAAATGAGAAAATCAGGGGATAGGAAGATGGCCCAGTCCACAAGGTGCTGGTTGAACCAGCATGGGGATCTGAGTTCTATACCCAGGACCCACATAAACAAAGTTGACACTACCTCTTAGGAGGCAGACTAGCTGAACTGCCAAGCTTAGGACAGTGAGAAATTCCATCTCAAAAATCAGGATAAGGCAAGATGGCTCCCCGGGAGAGGCGCTTACGGCCAGGTTAATGATCTGAGTTAGAACCCTGGAGCCCACACTGTCGAAGGAGGGGTCAGCTCCCACAGGTGTTCTCTGACCTCCACCCTTCAGCTCTGGCTTGCTTGCCATAAATACACAAATAAATGTAATATAAACAGAACTATGGTGTTTGGATTCTCAACATTGGTTCTGGCTTTGATCTATAGCCCCCACAAGCATGCACACATGCATGGACACACACACACACACACACACACACACACACACACACACACACCTCTGTCCATATCCACATCGAGTTCAGTTCTCGATGGACTTTGCCCAGCGCAGCACTTGCTGCTGATTAAAATCTGTCCTGAGCACACCAGTTTTGTTTATCTTTGATACTCCCTCTCCCTCCTCAGACCTTGTGTGTGCGCCCAGGTGGTGGTGCCACCGTCTCTGTCTTTCCGATCCACCTGTGAGTCCCACAGGGAAGGAACAGTGCCCCGGATGGAGATTTTGCCCACCTAGGGAGGCTGAGGCACTGGGAGAGCAGTCTGGGGCCTGCAGGGAGGTCAGCTGGAGGTGGGACATGGTTCTCCTTTACTGTTCTCAGCTGCTCCTATGAGGCTGGGTTTGCCCTTTGATCAAATGACGATCTTTGCTGAAATGACACGTGAACATAGACAACATCTATAGACAAGCAGATAAGTACTTGAGGGGCTGTTAGAGCACCTGCCTAGAATCCCCCAGTGAGGGGCTGGGGGTGTGGCTCAGTGGTAGAGCCCCTGCCTAGAATCCCCCAGTGAGGGGCTGGGGTGTGGCTCAGTGGTAGAGCAGCTGCCTAGAATCCCCCAGTGAGGGGCTGGGGTGTGGCTCAGTGGTAGAGCACCTGCCTAGAGTCCCCCAGTGAGGGGCTGGGGTGTGGCTCAGTGGTAGAGCCCCTGCCTAGAATGCCCCAGTGAGAGGCTGGGGTGTGGCTCAGTGGTAGAGCACCTGCCTAGACTCCCCCAGTGAGGGGCTGGGGTGTGGCTCAGTGGTAGAGCTCTTATGTGGCATACTTGAAGCCCTGTTTCCAACTCCAGCACCGCAATAAATAAATAAATGAATAAATAAATAAATAAATAAATATTCTTTTAAATGATAGAAAGGAGCTACATAAGTGTCAGATACTTAAATTTATTGATAGAACCAAAGAACAACCAGTTTTAAACTGTCCCAGTTATGGCATCTATTGTTAGGCAAAGCTTGTAGTTGGACTGGGGGTATGGCTGTGTGGCACAGCCCTCACAGAGCGTACCCTGGATTCATGCTCACACCGTCCAATGCAATCTTCCTTGTAAGGTTATGGTAGGTGTCGCTTGGAAGCCAGGCCCTACTATGTCAGCGACACCAGAATTCTCCTCCCTACTTATCAGCTCTCTTTGACCCGAAAGCCACCTGCACTGTTCAATAAACATTAGTGGCTCAGCAAGAGTGAAACGGAGAAGTAGGGGTACCTACTTCTAGCCTTTCTCTGGAGGCCCTGCCATGTCCTTAGCCTTTTCTCAGAAGGCCAGACTCGGCCGTGCTGGAACCTCATGATACCCTCTGACATGATGCTTCTCCTCTTCCTTATGGTGTCTTTAATTCCCAATCAGCAGGTTCTACACGGGCTGGGGCGG
The DNA here is from genome assembly GCA_010120015.1 of Rhombomys opimus. NCBI lineage: Eukaryota > Metazoa > Chordata > Mammalia > Rodentia > Muridae > Rhombomys > Rhombomys opimus. Next base: position 2,237,486 of record REGO01000062.1, read on the forward strand.
CTGCCTCAGGAAGAGGCATAGGCATGGCCATCTATAACTTAGTAGTCTAGGATGAAAGAAAGGACAGGGACCTGGCACAGTGTCCTATGCTTTTAACCCTGCCACCCAGCAGGCTGAAGTGGCAATGCAACTCTAGGTCAGCCTAGGCTACACAGGGAGACCCTGACTCAAAAAGCAAAATGTAAATAAAGGCAACAGGGCAATTGCAAAGCATTTGTTCATTGGTTCAATTAGTAAGCTTTAGTATTTGTCATTTGCCTGGCTGTTTTTGTTTGTTTGGTAGTTTTGAGGATGAAGTCCAGGGTCTAGTGCATGATTGGCAAGAACTCTGCCACTGAGCCACACCCCAGCCCCTCACTGGGGGATTCTAGGCAGGAGCTCTACTACTGAGCCACACCCCAGCCCCTCCCTGGGGGATTCTAGGCAGGGGCTCTACCACTGAGCCATACCCCAGCCCCTCCCTGGGGGATTCTAGGCAGGGGCTCTACCACTGAGCCACACCCCAGCCCCTCACTGGGGGATTCTAGGCAGGGGCTCTACTACTGAAGCAAAATTCCTTTTCCAGTGCCCCAGCCTCTCTGTGTCAATAAGTGCTTGTATGGCACAAGTAAATCCTGGGTTCAATCCCCAATACTGCAAAAGTACAGAAAAGAAAATGAAAGGAGGAAGGAAGGAAGAAAGGAAGGAAGGAAAGGCAGACTGAGGGAGGGAAGGAGAGAGGAGGGAGGTGGAGTGGTGAGGAACTATGAAGATGGAGATTTGGTGGCCCTGTGATGTGTACAGGGCAGGCCCGTGCTCCCCAGGCTTTTCTTCCTGTGGCTGACCACCCCACCAGCCACCTCCTCCCCTTTCTCCCTCAAACATAGCCCAACCCTCACTCTGGAGCAAGAGTCAGGCCCTCTGTTGCCATAACAACCACATCCTAGCAGTAAAAATAGTAACTTATTTTTTATTCAACTTCTTCAGCTGATGGAGGAAGGGAATATCTGTTTCCAGACTTGTGTCTTATTCCAAGGGTCCCTAATGCCCTCACAGAGCCCACTGCCAAGATGTTCTTGGAGGTGGAAAGAAGCAAGGGTGGGCAAACAGCCTAGGGCCCAGGAGGAGGGCACAGCCTTGGAGAGGTCTGATCCAAGCCTTCTAGGAGCTGTGGCCACCAGTGACCACTTGGGATCCGACCTGGGTTCTGCAGGGAGAAAGGTGATCAGAGAGAGCTACCCTGTGCCAGCAGAGACCTTGTGAGTTGAAGTTGAGGGCTGGGATGGAGATATTGCTGGAGGACAGACGATGCATGTGATAAACAGACTTGAGCCTGTGGGTGAGCACAGGGCTGTGCAGCGTGGGACTTAACTGTCCCCGTTTCTGTCTTCTGTGGAAGCTGGTAGAGTTCCTGGGAGCCCTGTTTGACAGTGAGTTCAGGGTGTAGAGAATGCGATTCAAACGCTTATAGCCTGCTCCCATGAGCTTTGTGCCTCGGGAATATTTTGGTCCCCCTGAATTCCAGTATCTCCCATTCATTCAGGTCACGTAAGGCTCACTCTGGTTGGGTGTGTGCACACTTGTCCACATGGAGGCCATAGGTTGACATTGGGTGTCTTCCTCTATTGCTTTCCACCTTTCTCTTTCTTTCTTTGTTTTTTTTTGTTTTTTTTTTTTTTTTTTTTTTGGGTTTTTTTTTTTTTTTTTTTTTTTTTTTTTTTTTTTTTTTTAAGGTTGATTATTTTAACTTTATGCACGTATGTACCTTTCCTGCACGCATGTATGTGCACATTTCAGGCCTGTCTGGTGGCAGGCTGGAAGAGGGTGCCAGATCACTTACAATTGGACTAAGGGTGGCTGTAAGCTACCATGTGGGTGCTGGGAACCAAGCGCGGGCCCTCTGCAAGAAGAACAAGCACCCTTAGCCACGGAGCCCTCTCCAGCCCCTCCACCTTTGTTGAGATAAGGTTCCCCATCAATCCTTCCCAATCTTAGCCTGTTGGAGTTTACCAACAGGCTAGGCTGGCTGGTCTCAAAGTTCCCAGCATGTACCTGCCTCTGCACCTTCAGAACTAGTGTTGTAGGTGCATGCCATTGCACCCGGATGATATGTGGGTGCCAGAGACCCAACTCAGATCCCTGTGTTTGCAGGGCAAGAACTTTACCCAACCTAGTTGTCTCATCAGTCCCTCATCAGTTGATGGAGAGGGTTTTCCTCCCTCTCCATCACCGCCACTTTTCCCTGTTGGTATAATGTTCTTTTAAAATGTATACGCCTTACCCTTGTTAATTCAAATGCTGATCTCCTCACCCCCAACTCTCTGGTTTCAATCTGGATATTGCATTGTGATACTCACTATAAGCATCCTGTCTCAACTCTGTGTAAACAGGACAGAATAAAGCAACTAGATACAATGTTGTGCAATGGGAGGAGCCAGAGGACAGGAAAGAGGGGAGGAGCCAGAAGGCAGGAAAGGAGTGGGAGGAGAGAGAGGAGGAGAGCGAGAGGAAGAGAGCTGGAGGAGAGAGCTTGGAGGACTTAGAGCATGAACCAGACCTAAGATTTCACAAAAAGCAAGTAAAATGTGGGAAATCTAAATGTTAGGAAACTGAGGGCTTGGAAGTTTAAGAGGGAGTAAATATTGCCCAGCATTGTGTTCTAGGTTAACTAAAAACCCAGTCTCTGTGTGGTGATTTGGTTATACAGCTGCTGAGGATTAACAGCAGCATTTTACTAGAAGATAAACCCACAGTAAATATCAATACTGCTTACAACATTCCCCTTTATTTTCTTCCTTCTCTGTTTCCCCCTCCTCCATTTCTTCCCTCTCCTTACTCTGTTTTTGTCATCGTCTTACCATGTAGTTTAGGTTAGGTTACTCAAGATTCTCTTGCTTTAGCCTTCTGAAGCTGGAACTGCAGGTTTTAACTACCATGTCTGGCTCTGTCACTCAATTTTGCCATGAGTTGTAAACAAACACAAATCTTAATCTAAACTAGGATACGTAACTACAATTATAAATAATATAAACAGCATAAACATAGCCAAACATGCCCTCCCATCAGCTCTTGAAATCTCTTTCTCTCTCTTTATGGTTTTCTGAGACAGGGTTTCTCTGTGTAGCCCTGGTTGTCCTGAAACTCACTCTGCAGACCAGGTTGGACTTGAACTTATAGAAATCTGCCTGCTTCTGCTTCCCAATTGCTGGGATTACACACATGCACCATTACTGCCTGGCCTTCTGTGTCATTTAAAAAAATTAGCTTTTAAAGTTAGCGTAAAGAGTAATGAGTTTAACTGTGGTATTTTTGTTAATCCTCCCCCCATAGGAACTGAATTCAGGGTCTTACAGATGCTAGGTAGACCCTTTACAGCTAAGTCATGCTCCCAGCCTCTCATTGGGGAATTCTAGGCAGGTGCTCCACCACCGAGCCACACCCCAGCCCCTCACTGGGGATTCTAGGCAGGTGCTCTTTCACTGAGCCATACCCCAGGCCCTTACTGAGAGATTCTAGGCAGGAGCTCTACCACCGAGCCACACCCCAGCCCCTCACTGGGGGATTCTAGGCAGGGGCTCTACCACTGAGCCCCACCTCATCCCCTCATTGGAGGATTCTTGGGAATGCACCACTGGAATAGTATGCCCTGCTCTCTTTTGATTTCTTCTTTGAGATAAGATCCTGCTAAATTGTCCAGGTTGGCCTTAAACTTGATTTTCTCCTTTATATCCCAAGGGCCAGGATGACCATGTTAGATGTCTTCTTGACTTTCTAAGCCAACATCTGAGGCTGGTCAGGCTTACCTCCTAAGCACTCCAGCGTCTTTCCTTTTGCCTCTTCCCTCAGCATTCCCCTGCCCCGACTTGTTACTGTTATTGTTACTCCTGCCATGATCTTCTCCCTACTCTCTACCTGTGCCCTCTGTCTTCCTCAGCCAGGGCCAGCATTTGAAGAGCAAACGTAGCAGAGGTAGACCAGGCTTGCTTTTTTTTTTTTTTTTTGTCAGTTTGTTTCTTGTTCTAGCTCCCTTGATGCAGCAGGTGTGGGTGATATAGCCTCAGAATTTGATAGGACACCAAATACTGTTCTAACATGGACAGGAATAAGACCCAGCCATTTGGGGCTCTGAAGGTAGGAGGATTGCAAGTTCAGGGACAGCCTCGGCTACAGAGCGAGTTCAAGGCCAGCTTGAGTAATTTAGCCTGAGTATTTCAGCATAAAAAAGTGAAAAAAAAAAAGGGGGGGGGGACCAGAAATGTAGTGTAACCATGTCCATCTCATATGTGCTGAGGCCTGGGTTCAATCTCTAGCACTGGGTAAAAAAATAAATCAATTAAAAGGACCAGGAAGCTGGGCTCAAGAGGGAGAGGTTGTGGGGTGGAGTAGGAGAGAGCTTCTCATCAACTTGGAGACCCTTCTATCCCATTGCATCCACAGTAAGAAGCAGAGAGATGCTGGCTGTGGAGGCGCACACCTTTGATCCGAGCACTCGGGAGGCAGAGGCAGGTGGATCTCTGAGTTAGAGGCCAGCCTGATCTATAGAGGAAGTTCTAGGACAGCTAGGGCCTCACAGAGAAACCCTGTCTCAGGAAAAAGAATAAGAAGAAAAACAAAACCAAGACAACCCCCCACCAACCTCAGTAGTGACTCTGCTTATCTAGTTCTGGGTGTCACGAGATGTGGAAATGACCCTCCCTACACCAGCTGGTTGCCCTCCTCTTTCCCCTTGATCTTGGCCACTCATGGAAGCAGGACCAGTAAGGGACCTTCAATTAAAAACACAAACAACAAAACAATAAAAGGCTAATTAACAACAAAAGAAAACAGTAACAACAACCCCCTACCACCACCAACACCAAAAAAGAACCCAAGAGACAGGAATTCTGGCATCAGGTTCACATGCTCTTTTATTCAAAGCCAGCTCCCAGCCCAGGGAATGGTCCAGCCTGCATTTAAGGGTGGGGCTTCCCACCTCAGACGTGCCCAGAGGTTATGCTGTTGGTGATGCCAGATCCTGCCAAGCGGAAAATCAACAACGGTATCTATCATGAACATCAAAGACCATCTTGTCTCCATCGGCTTTCTCAAGAGGTGTTCAAAATGTCTACAGACCCACTGGGTACCATGTCCTCCAAAGAAGCCAAGGTCCCCAGAAAGCAGAAAGCTGAATCTGGCGGCTGGTGAGCTGGTACAACAGGTAAAGATCTGAAGACCCGGATTGTGTCCCCAGGTTGTACATGGTGTAAGGACAAAACCAACTCCTGCAAGTTGCCCTCTGACCTCCGCGTGCATGACAAATACATAGACAGAGGAGGCTGGAGTTTGAAGATGCGGGGATGGACTTTCGGGTGAAGGTTCTGGGCATCCTGGAGTGTCCCCGTCTTGTTGGGGGTGGGGAGGGCAAGATGGTTCCTAGGGTCACATCCAGAGTCCTGGATGGTAGGTAGGATTCAGGGCTGACAGGCTTCTCGGAGGCGCGCAGGTGTAAGAGCCAGCAACAAGTAGAGTGAGGGTGCCGCCTGGGCTGGTCCCCAGCGTCCCCAGCGCTGCCGGGCTGGCAAGTGGTGGCAGAAGCAGTTCAGTCTAGTCCAAGCTGTCTTCTGCTGGCTGGAACAGCAATGGGGTGGAGGAGACACGGGGAGAAGCTAGCAGGAGGGAGGGGACCTCCCAGCCGCGCGATTGGCAGCGTGCGCCCGAGGCCCCCCTATATCCCGCCCCCGCCCCGCCCCCGTCACCATCTGCTCGGGATTTGTGATTCTGAGACTGCAGGCTGGGGGCTCGGGGCTCCGGGAGGCAGCCGATCAGGTCTACTCAGGGCCCTGGAGCGGCCGAGGATCCGACGCCCTTCCAACCTGCTGCGCCTCCCGCGGAGGCTCCCGGTGTTCCCGCGTCCCAGCCCCGGGCCGGGCGCTGATGGAACCGCAGCGATGTTCGCTCTGGCCAGGCTGCTGGATTTCCAGAAAACCAAATACGCGAGGTGAGCGGCGGGGCGGGGGGTGATGGACAAGGAGCAGGGCGCTGAGACCCCTCTTTCCTGTCCCCACTGCTTGCAGAACTGGGCTTGACCCCATTCCTCGGGCTGGAACGACCCGGGAAACAGGCAGCATCGTCTTCGGAATGGAGTGGTAATTGTCACCCCGCTTTTGCGCGGGGCGCAGCGGTTTCTCCGCGTTCCCTCTCTCCCTTGGGCGAGGCGCTTCGTGGGTCCAATTCAGTTTCCACATTTGTAACCTGGTGAACGGTGAGAGTCCCCTCCATTAGGGACCACAGGAGGATTACGCGAGATTATCCTTAGAAAGCACTTAGCAGCGCCAGCAGGAACGGCTTCGTCCCGTAGCGCCCAGTGGGTAACACTGAAAAGGGTTCTGCGCGCACCTCCCGTCCACCCCCAAAGCACGGCGGAGGAGTGGAGAGGTCCTCTTTGCAGGTGGAGAAACTGAGGCCCAGAAGGTCCAATTACGTAGCCGGGGTCTCTGGGGTCGTCCCTGAGCCCTGATCTCTTTTTCTCTTCCTGCTCTGTTTTGTTTGAGACAAGCCTCACTGTGGTAGCTGGCTAGCCCTGGCTGTCCTGGAACCACTGTGTAGACCTGGCTGTCCTTTGACCTCACAGGGATCTGTCTGGCTCCGGAGCGCTGGTTGTTTCTTTTTCTGTTTCTGAGACAGTCTTGCTATGCACGCCGGGCTGGCCTTGATCCAACTTTGTAGCCCAGGCTTTCCTTAAACGTAATTCTTCAGTCTCAGCCCCTTGAATGCTGAAATTGGGGCTGGGTATCCCCACACCCCGCAAGAGTATATTTTACTCGACCTTCTGTATATGTGATTGCATCTCAACACATTAGTTGTGGGATAGTTTTCCCTTTTTTTTTTTTTTTTTTTTAACTCAAAGTCTTCATTATCTGGTGTACGTTTTTTTTTTATTTGATTGCCTTGGAAGAGTATCATTCCCTCCACTATTAGATTTATTGTGTGTGGGCTTGTGTGCCAGAGCACACACACGGGAAGGTCTCCCAACACTGTGGAGTTGGTTGTGAGTCCCAGGGATTGAACTCTGGTCTCCAGGCTTCCGTGACAAGCTCCTTGACCTACTGAGCCATTTCATCATGCCCCCGGCCCCCCGCAACCCCATCCCCTTTGGGAAAGTGTCTCATTCTATAGCCCAGGCTTCCCTGAACTCACTGTGTGGCCCTGGTCAGCCTTGCACAGTAGGTGCACGGTAGGTGCTAGTTCTTCTGCCTCCGCCTCCTGAGGGCTGGGCTCACACGTGTGTGCCGGCATGCCTGGCTGCACATGGAGGCTTGATTGTCTCCGTGGTGGCTGGAGAAGGCAGGCCTTTGAGAAGGGATCAGGTCTTAAGAGATATAACGGTTTCCCTTGAGTGAGCGCTCGCTTGCAGAGGCTGGATCAGTTGTCCCCAGAGCTGGCTGCCCCTTCAGGCTGCCTCTCCAGGCTTGCCACTTCTGCGCACTCCCTAGAACAGGGGCCAGAGTCTCTACTCTGCGTATCCCAAGCTGGCTTCTAACTCACCGCTGAGGTTGGCCTCAAACCACTGATCCTTCTGAGTGCTTCGTGAGGTGAACGCCACCACACCCAGTTTGTGGGACGCTGGGGACTGAACCCAGTGCCTTGCGCATGGTGGGCAAACACGCTGAGCACCTCCCCCAGCCCAAGAACCTCTGATTCCTTTAGCCAGCCTGTCTCGGGTATTCTGTTACAGCAACAGAAAACAGACGTGGGGCTGGGGAGAGAGCTCAGCTCGTGACGGTCTTACCACCCGAGAATGAGGGCCTGAGTTTGAACCCCAACACTCAAGGTACGAAGCCAGATGAGGTGGCATCCTTGCAATCCTCATGCCAGGGAGGTGGGGGCAAGCGGGTCCCTGGAGCTTGCTGGCCACGCAGCCTGGTCCACTCAGGCCCCAGGTCCCAGGGAGAGACAAGGAGAGCATCTCCTGAGGAATGACTGAACCTCGGCTTCCTTATGCACACACACACACACACACACACACACACACACACGTGTGTATATGCCACCCTCCAGGAGCATGCATGTACACCCCCACACCCCCCCCACAAAGATAATGGACAGATGCAGGTAAGGTTGGGAAGGTACACTGGTGTTTCTTAGTTATACCAATGCTGTCGTCTTTATTTTCTCTCTCTCTCTCTGTTTCTTGTATTTGATATCTGAAGATGATGAGAAAAGATGTTTTAGGTTCTTTTTAATATATACACATACATACATATATACATATATATAATTTGGTTTTTATTTTATTTATTTATTTATCTATCTATCTATTTATTTATTTTTTGAGACAAGGTTTCTCTGTGTAGCCTTGGCTGTCCTGGGCTCTATAGACCAGGCTGGCCCCAAACTCACGGAGATCCGCCCACCTCTGCCTCTCTGAGTGCTGGCATTACACGCGTGCCCCACCAGGCCCTACTTTTTCTTATCATTCTCTGTATGTGCGTGGGTGTGCCATGGCATTTGTGTAGAGGCCAAAGAATGTGTGAATGTCTGGTCTCTCCTTCCACCACGTGAGTCACAGGGCTCACACTCAGGTCGTCAGCCTTGGCAACAGGCACTGTTGCCCACTGAGCCATTTCGACGGCCCCTTCTTTGGTGTTCCAAGTGCCTAATAGTGAAGGCAGACAAAGCTTCATTTATTTGGTGGGTGTTCAGTTTTGTGGTCTGTACAGATGACAAAAACCTGTCTTTCATTTGATCTACAATCTTTAATTTGTCACATAGTTGGATGCATCCTGGAGCTTACTTAGTTATGAGTCTTGTTTGGGTTTTGGGACAAGGTCTTGCTATGTAGACCAGGCTGGCCTTGGACTTACAGAGATCTGTGTGCTCCTGTCTCCCTGGTGCTGGAATGGAAGCCTTTCGTGCCCTGTGGTCCGCTTGCTCTTACTGTGACCAATAAGGTCTTCTACCCCGACAGACTCAGCTCTGAATCATCTCCTACCTGGGGCTGGGGCCTCTTCAGAAATGCCTACAGAAGTCTGTATCGCGTGAGCACGAGGTTAAGGCTCCTTCTGCAGCAATGCAGCTTCGTGTTGGCTGAGTTTAGTCATGGCGACAGGAGGCTATGGGTTTTCAGCTGACCCAAACCAGCAACAAGGTTTGGCTCGCACTTTGAATTTCTTTGTCCTCTCCTCTTTTGAAGCCTTAAGCTCCAAGCTTCCTGGTTTGCATCCATGTGTGCATGCTTGTTAAGCAAAACAAAGGCCTCTGGGAATCCACCCACAGCCATAGCTTGCAGGGACACTCCACCATGGCAGGGAAGGCATGGAGATGGGAGCTTGGGTCATCAGCCCTCTTTCTTCTCCCACATGATGGAAAGCGAGAATCCATTCCTTCAGGTTGCTCTCTGAGCTCCCCACACACACCCAGTGCACCCGCACAAATAAATGTAGTCAACAGAGCCCAACTAACCAACGAGCCAACTTGACCTGCTAGCTCCCTTTGTTTGTAATTATGTGCAGATTCAGGGGGCTGAGGGAGGGGAATTGTGAGTTTAAGGCTAGCCTGGGCTCAGTCGTGACACCCTCTGTCAAAAACAAACAAACAAAACAATATAATAAACAAACCAAAACCCAAAAAGTCAGCTTACTTCCAACCTCAGTTTATAGGTGTCTGAAAGTCCACATCAAGGCTGTGTGCCCATTTGTTTCCCCACTCCGGGGGGATCTGGAAAATTCCGCTTCTGCCGTCACAGCTGGCCTCGTCTGCGCAGTGGTGTTCAGGGGGATTGTTCTGTGACCTGTGGGATCCGCTGCTGGCTCTGGCCACGAGCAGGCAGGTCATGTGGCTCCCAAGTTCCAGGTCATATCGGCTTGCTGCCCAGTGTGCAGTGACCGGGTCAAATGGCCCCCGTGGGTTCTTGCACAGGACTTGGAATTCCTCCTAAGGCCACACAGAGACAAGGAAGGGGTCCCAGCCTGGGCCTCGGAGGGGCCGGTGGGAAGGCTTGGAGCTAAGGTTCAACTCTCTTCTCACTGTGCTGTTCTGCCCGTTAGTGGAGCTGCTAAAAGAGGTCCAGAGTCACTTTGTGGCCTTGTTCGGGCTGCCTTAGTGTCTTCCAAGACGCTAAGGTACGGACTGGGGGTGCTGGTCACGTGGTAGGGTTCCTGCCTGGCGTGCATGAAGCTGTGGGTTCCATCGCAGCGCTGCAGAAGCTGAAGCTGGTGGCTCGTGCCTGCCATCCTAGCGCTTGGGAGGCGGAGGCAGGCGAATCAGAAATTCAAAGTCAGGGTTGGCTATCGTATTGTATATTGAGTCGGAGGCCAGCATGGGTTACACGAGACTGTTTCAAGACAAACAAACAACCAAGCCAAACCAAAACGGAGAGACTCACACTCCAGCCAGAACTGTGTGGCGCTGCGAAGAGGCATAAGTTCTGGGAATAGTTTTTGCCCTGTGGTGTCCGGTATGAAGGTAGGTATTGCCAAATGTTGGTCATTCCATCTTGGTGGGTTTTATCAACTCCTTGTTCCTATCCTAGGCAAGCACTCTATACCTCTCCAGCCTCTTTCATTTTCACCTCATTTTGTGGTGCTGGGGATAGACGGTGGCCTTGCCGGCCGTCAGCAGTGCTTGACCTGGGGAACCCCACAGCCACCTTAGTGGTTTGTACATCCCCGGGGTGGGGAGCGGCGGGCCAGGTGCCTGTGTGCTCATCCTAGGTGTGACGGTCAGTGAACAACTGGTGTTGTCCTCAGGCGACCTCTGCTTTTAATTTGAGACAAGGTCTCTGTGTAGGCCAGGCTAGCCGGTCCTCAGACCTCCATGGACCCAGTTAGTCCTGCTAACTGACTTTCATCTGCTCCTGACTTTCTGTGTAGATTCTGGGGAACTGAACGGATGTCCTCACACTTGTGCGGTGAGTGCTCTACTGACTGAGCCATCCCTCCAGCTCTTTGGACTTGAATTTTGAGACAGGGTCTCCCTCGGTTGTCCACACTGACTCGGATCTCCCTCTGTAGCCCAGGTCAGTCCTGAAGGTTCATCCCTCCTGCCTCAGCCTCCAGAGCATCTGGAGGGACAGATCCGAGCCCCTGGGCACTGCCCAGAGCGGTGGGTGGTCGTTAATGCCGTGTTGTTTCTGGGCTGCCTGTTTCCAGAGGGGGTTTGACGTGGCTCGTGAAAATTACTCTGCTGAGGTCAGTGGGGCTGGCTGAGAAGCTCTTCTTTCTTGGTGGGCCTGTGGGCTTCAGCTGGATCCTGTGTGTGTGGAGAGTGGGGGAGGGGGGTGGAGGCCGTTTGCTTGTCTTCCTGTGTTATGACAGGTGGCCCGGTGCGGGGTTTCTTAGGCTCGGGATGAGAGGCACTCTATCCATCACTTACCAACATCATCCCAACTCATCTTGCTAGCCGGCCCGCCACTGTGCACGTTTTTTTCCTCTTTGCATATATACTTGCTTGTGCTTACGTGTGGGGGCACGGGTGCCACGGCACACATGCGGAGGCCAGAGGACAACCTCGGTTGCCTTGAGTGAGACAGGGTTTCTTGCTGTGGGAGTGCTGATAATTACAGACCTATGCGGCTGCACCCGGCTCTAGGTGGGTTCTGGGAATCTGAACTCAGGTCCTCACGCCTGCAAGGCGGGTGCTTTACCCACTGAGCCATCTCCCCGGCCTTGGTATATATGTGCAATCCCCATTTGGTTTGCTTAAGCGGCTGCTTTGATTTTCTGCTCCCTCCCCCCTGCCCCCCACCTCCAAGCCGCTGCAACCATCGACAATGGTAGTGCCAACCACAGGGAGAATAATAGTCTTCCTAGCACAGCATGTGCACCCCCAAACTCCTTCCCCGTGAGACACAGGGGTTCAGAATCAGGTTTGGAGCTGTCCTGGCCACCCATGCTCGGGTATGAGGCTCTCAGAACATGCAGCCTGCAGGCCACCTCCTTCGTTCATTCATTCACACTGCCTGGCATTGTCTGCTGTCTCTTGCATTCATTCACTGCCTGGCATCTGCAGGGCACCTCCTTCATTTATTCACTCGACCACTGGCCAGACATTTGCAGGATGCAGCAAGTATACAAACAGGGAGCCCCATACTGTACGCCCTGATTTTTATTTTATTTTTCTGAGCCAGGATTTTGTTGTGTAGCCCAGGCCAACCTGGAAATCTCTAGCTACTGGCTTCAGCTTTCCAAAGAGCTGGGGTGACAGCTCTGTGCTACCGTGCCCTGCTAACTAACTCTCTTTCTTGATGTTGCTGCACCAATTTTGTTCTGCTACTTATATGCACAATTTTCTCTTAAACTTGAATTGTTTCTGAAGCTCCACTGTCAGATAAAGTAACACGAGCCACCTGTGGCCACTTTATTTTAAACAGAAATAATTGAATTAGATAAAAGGAGTGAATCTGCTTCTCAGCTCCCTTGGCGACATTTTCAGGGCACAGGATGCTTGTGGCTGGTGGGTTCTATTCTGCACAGCAGGGATCTAGAATGTTTTCGTCTTCACAGACCCACTCTTTTTTTTTTAATTTTTTATTTAACTTTTATTAAATACACTTTATTCCTTTTGTATCCCCCCATAAGCCCCTCCCTCCTCCCCTCCCCGTCCTACCCTCCCCCCCTTTCTGCATGCATGCCTCTCCCCAAGTCCACTGATAGGGGAGGTCCTCTTCTCCTTCTTTCTCACAGACCCACTCTTAGAGAGAGCACAGGCATTAAAATGTACCAATGCGGTAGTTTGCACCTGTTACCCCGGCCTTCGGGAGTCTAAGGCAGGAGGATTGCCCTTTGGAGGTAAGCCTGGGCTGCACAGTGAGACCTTATCTCAAAAAGGCAAGAGCTGGGCCCTACGTATATTAGACAGGATCTCCACAACTGAGTTCCATTTCCAAGCCAATAATAAAAGCATTTAAATAAAGGTGGTTTTTTTTTTCTTTGCTAATATGATTGGATCTTAGGAAATGAAGCAACTCTGCCTGGAGTTCTAAGTCTCTCTGGTTGCTGATGTGAAGAACAGGAGTGGTTTTCCGATGCCCAGCTTAGATCGGAAGTGACCTATGCATGCCCCGGCATTCACAGACCCCACCTGTGCACTTCTTCTGGAATTGACTTGGGCTTTGAGTGAGCGCTGCTGACGGGCTGAGAGGGGAGGAGGGCAGAGCTCTATCCCTGTGGCTCTTGGAACCTTCTCAGGAGAGGGCCCTGCGATACTCATGGCACCCAGGATAAGAGCCTGCCACAGCAGTTACCTGTCTTCTGTGTGTGTGTGTGTGTGTGTGTGTGTGAGAGAGAGAGAGAGAGAGAGAGAGAGAGAGAGAGAGACTGAGAGCACGTTTTCTTCCTGCCATGTTTTTTCCTTCTGATGCAGGCCTTTGTCCTTCGTTTCTCCGCTGCTGTGCTGAGTACGCAGGTTTCCTGGCTGCCACTGACCGCTGGACCGCTGCTCTCCACCTCCCCCCTCACGGCGAGAGTGCTGGGATTACGGGTTTGAACCACCACATCCATCTTTGTCTGTTTGTTTTTAAGGTGGGTTCCAGAGATGTAGCTCAGGTGGTCAGGCCTACACAGCGAACACTCTGGCCCTCCGAATCACCACGCCAGCTCTGTCTCAACCATTCTTAACTGCCGGTCTCAGCCGCATTTAGCACTGCGCTGCTGCTTGCTTCCAGAACTTTCTATCTTCCCAACAGGAAACTTTGCAGTCATCAACCTCAGCCTTTGGCTCCCATCTCTCTCCTCCACACCTCCCCCTTATTCCGTAGCTGGGGCTGGTCTCTTAGCTCTTCAGCTTCTGCCTCCCAAGGACTGGGATCACAAGCAGCACCACCACACCCAGCCTTATCTCCCTACAATTCTAACCACCCTGGGACCCTCAGAGAATTGGAATCACTCGGTGTTTGCAGCTGGCTGTGTGTGTTGTAGTTTCTTGTCAGGACTGCCTGCCTTTGAAAAGCCAAGTGACAGTCTACCGCGGTCCTGTGTGCAGCCATCTTTGGTTTGGAGCAGTAGGCACGCGGCCTGGAGAAGCTCTTCCTGGACCTGTCTCGTGTTAGCTGACAATAGTGTTCAGGACTACTGGCAGGCTTGTGCTAGTGAAGGCTGTCACGCCCCAGCGACTCCCAGTACTCAAGGACCCTGGAACAGCTTTATCTGTACCAGGGACAGCTGGTCCCCTCTAACTTGTAACGCCCTCCATGGGGTGTTCAAGCGAAGCTATCTGTGCTTGCAATGTGATCTCTGGCCCGCCCTATCGTCCCTGTCCTCTCTCTTCCCCTCCTCCTCCTCCTCTTCTTTTTGAGACAGCTCTGATAAATCTCAGGCTAGCCAAATACTCATCAGCCGAATATAGCTGAGGATGACCTTGAGATCTTGATCTCCTCCTGCTTCCACACAACCCCGGCCCCCTGTCATGAGTTCTGAGGTTTTTTGTGTTTGGAAACCAAGGCTTCCTACGTCCTGGGCAAACCCTTTACCACCAAGCTATATCACTACCCCCACTTTTTACTTAAAAAATATCCCCCCTCTCTTTCTACCTCCCTTCTTCCTTCCTTCCTTCCCTCCCCTTCTCCCTGTCTTTATCTCTCTCCCTCCCTCTCTGTCTCTCTGTGTGTGTGTGTGTGTGTGTGTGTGTGTGTGTGTGCAGGAGGTGTGGGTGAAAGCATGCCTCTGTGTGTATGTGATAGCTTTGGGGAGGACCTCTCCTGGTTTCTGCCACACTTCACACTCTAGCCAGCCTGCCTGCTTCTGGGCAGTTCTCCCGTCTCTGCTTCCTACCTCTTCCGAAGGGTTTCCATGAACGGAACTCAGGTCTTCAGCCCTGAATGGCAAGTGCTGTTGCCTACTGAGCCATCTCACCAACCACACCGTTCGTTTGTTCGTTCGTTCCTCCCTCCCTCCCTCCCTCCCTTCCTTCTTCCTTTCTTCCTGTCTTTTGAGACTAGTTTTTACTAAACTGTCTAGGCTGGCCTTGAACTTAATTCTGTAGCCAGGAAGGCTTTAAGTTGTGATCCTCCTACCTCAGCCTTCCAAGTAGCTGGGTTGACAGACCTGTATCACCAGGCCCAGTAGACCTGTAACACTGCAGACACCAAATATGTGGGTTCCCCATGTGTCCTGGGTCCTCATCTTAATTCATTTCTTTTCCCCTTTCTCTATTGTTTTCCACCTTGTTTGATGTGTGCTTGTGTGTGCTTATTGAGTGTGTGAGTGTGTGTTTGAGCTCGAGTGTGTGTGCATGAGTACTTGTGTGCACCTGTGATGTATGTGTGTATTTTTCCATGTGCATGTTGGGGGTGGCATGGGTGTCGTGCCCCTGTGAGGTCACAGGGTGACCTCTGGTTTTGGCCCTCACCTTTTGCCTTGTTTTAGGCAAGCTCTCTCATTCTCTGCTGTCCACCTGAGGGCTTCTAGCAATGCCCCTGTCTCTGCCTTTCCTGTCACTGGGTTACAGAGGTGTCCATCACTGAGCCTTGTGTCGTGTGGATGCTGGGGAACCGAACTCAGTTCTTAGGGTCTCATAACAACTGCTTTCCCCACGTGCCACCACCCCAGCCCTCCTTGACGCGTTTAGAACAGGCACTGCTTTATTCATATTTACTCTGGTGTGTGTGTGTGTGTGTGTGTGTGTGTGTATGTGTGTACATGTGTGTGTTGGCCTTCACGTGGAGATCATATTTTACCATGAGTGTGGTAAGCACAGGGGCCACCGCACCTGTGGAGCCACGGTAGCCCTTTTCTGTCTACTTTATCTCAGATTTCTCCTGAAACCAAAAAGCCAGTGTCCCAGGCTGAGGGTCAGACCTCTGCAGCCCCGGGACTCGGACCTGAGGGCAGATTCTGTCAGTCAGAGAGCAGCGCCATGGGGCAAGAGGGCAAGAGGGGAGGTCAGGGCCCATGGGGGTTCTGCAGTCTGGATGTTAATAATTACCAATAATTACTTCTCTGGTCGACGTCTGTAGCTGGTGTTGGGGCAAGAGAGGGAGGGGAGAGAGGTCGTGTTGGATTGTCAGTTGTCTGACCTGGAGGGGCAGCGTGAAGAAGGCATCCACAGGAGGCTGGAGAGATGGCTCGGTGGCTAGGAGTGCACACAGCTCCTCCAGAGAACCTGAGCTCAGTGTCCAGCACCCACGTAAGGCCGCCCACAATTCCAGCTCCAGGGAATCTGGTGCCCTCGTCGGGACTCTGGAGACACTGGTGTCCACTTTTCTTCAAATACACATATAATTTAATGATGGTGATGATGATGATGATGGTGACCTTCATGGCTCAGCAGATGAAGGTACTTGCTACCAAGCCTAATGACCCCAGTTCCATCCCTGGTGTCCACATGATTGGAAGGAGATAGTCGAGTCCCGCAAGCTGTCCTCTGAACTCCATACATGTGTCAAGGCACAGGCAGCCCCTCCTGTAAGGAAATAAGTAAGGAAGTAGATATAATAAAATGTTAAGTTAAAAAGCACTGGCTCTTGGGGTTGGGAAATGATTTACTGGTAAAGCGCTTGTCAGACATAAGGACCTGAGTTCAGATCCCAGCACCCATGTAAAAGCCAGGTGTGACCCGTATCTGTAACTTCCACGCAGGGATGGGGCAGAGACAGGAGGATTCTGGGGACTCACTGGCCAGCCAGCTTAGCTGAAACAGCGAGCTTCAGGTTCAGGGAGAGACTCTGCCTCAAAAAATAAGATGGAGGCTGGGTGAGGTGCCACACGCCTTTAATCCCAGCACTCAGGAGGCAGGGGCAGGCTGATCTCTGTGAGTTGGAGGCCAGCCTGGTCTACAAAGTGAGTCCAGGACAGCCAAGGCTACACAGAGAAACAAACAAACAAAAAAAAACCCAGACATGGTGGCATGTGCTCATAATACCAGCGCTGGGGAGGTGGATGTTCCTTGGACAGCCAGGCTAGCCTACTCAGGTGAGCACCAGTTAGTGGGAGGACCCGAGGAGCAAGACTAGAGGGCCACATCTCACATCCACACACACGGACACACACGTGTCTGCACACTTGTGTGCACCCTCACACATGAACTTCACACACACACAGACACACACACATGCATGCACAACGTTCAACACCTTCCTCCTGAACAATAGGCTTATTATTTGGTTTACTAGAATGTAAAAAGATCTATCTATCTATCTATCGAATATCTATCTATCTACCTACCTACCTACCTACCTACCTACCTACCTACCTACCTATTTGTTTTCTAGACAGGGTCTTACTATGTAGCTCTGGCTGTCTTGGAACTTACCGAGCAGATCAGGTTGGCCTCAAACTCACAGAGCTCTGCCTGCCTCTGCAAGTATTGGGATTGAAGGCACACACACCCCAATCCCGGCTAAGGTTATTTATTTTTAATTGTGTATGTGTGTGTGTGTGTTTCCGTGTGTCCTTGGTGCTGGGATTCAGGTCCCCACAAGACAAGTCCCTGCCCTCCTGGAGTTCGTGTCAGCACTGACGTGTGGCAATCCGAGCAGAGAAGTGTGGCCAGTGAGGCAGGAAAGCGTGGGTGTGACAGAGCTGGGGGTGATGCCTTCAGAGGCTGCAGCAGGGTTCGAAGAAAGGCCAAAGCAGTATGCAGTAGGTGCTGACTAGTTGCAGGCTGGTTTAGAGGGTAGCTGGCCGCGCTGGTGGGGCTGTCAGGCAGCACCGGTCATGGTGTGCTCCTCCTCCCTCCTTGCTTCCCTTCTTCCTTGCTTTCCTCCTCCCTCCTTGCTTTCCTCCTTCCGTCTTCAACATCGCCTCAGCTCAAGCTGGCTTTGCTCTCCCTGTGCAGCCCAGGCAGCCCTCAGCCTCACGACACTCCTGCTTCAGCGTCTGAGTGTTGTGACAGAGGCCTGTGCTACCGTGTCTAGGCTTTCTTCCTTTCCCCCTGGTGTGTGTGTGTGTGTGTGTGTGTGTGTGTGTGTGCGCGCGCGCACAGAGGCCAGAGGTGAACTTCTGCTGTTATTCGTCAGGCACCATCTACCTTTATTTTCAGACAGGGTCTCTCGCTGGCCCAGAACTTGCCAAGTAGGCTAGGCTGCCTGGCCAGTGAGCCCCAGGGATCTGCCCGGAATCACCCCCTTGGTGCCGCGATCACAGATGTGCATAGCCACCTCTGGCTTTCCTTTACACGGGTTCAGGGAATTGAACTCAGGTCTCTGTGCTTGCATGGCAAGCGCCTCACCACCTGGGCCACCTCCCCAGGCTCCTTTTACAAGTATTTTTACTCTAAGTTATGTGTATGTAGGTAGGAGCCCACGTCCACACGTGGCATTGCGCGTGAAGGCCAGGGGTATCAGATCTGGCGCTGGGATTACGGACGGTTGTAAACTGCCTGGTAAGGCTGCTGGGACCTGAACTCACTCTTAACCACTGAGCTACCAGCCTTGTTTTTTATTTTTTTGTTTTTTGTTTTTGGTTTTTAAAGACTTGATCTTAGATTGTAGTCCTAGCTGCCTAGGACTCACTAGTAAGCCGGTGTGGTCTTGGCTTTTTGTTTCTTGAGACAGGTCATTCAGCCTCATGTGTTTGGACAGACTGTCATGGTGGGGAGTGTGTGGAGGAGAGCCATTCACAGGAAGTGGAGAGAGGGAGACAGGAAGTGAGCGGGGATGATCGGCTCTGCAGGACCCACTCCCAGTGACCTACTTTCCCCACCTCCTAAACTCCCATCATCTCTCAGAATAGCAGGCCATCTGGAGACAACACACTCAACACGTGAGCCTGTGGGGACAAATCACATTGGATTCATAATGGAGTCTGTAGAATGCAATATTATCTTTAAATTGTCTTAGTCTGCTTGGGCAGCTATTCCAAAATGCCAAAGACTGAACAGCCAGCGAACATCTGTTTCTGGAATGTCTTCCCTGGGGAAGAGTGAGCAGTGCCGCCCCTTCCTCATAAGGTCCCAGGGGCGAACCACAGCAGGCTCCCATCTGAGTTCTCCCCGGGAACTGGGAAATTTTTTGGGTACAGCACACAGGAGAGGCTGCTTTACAGGTGTGTGGGGTGCAACCAAAGTCTCCCCCCGCCCCAAGAATCTTCACCCAGCATGGACGGTGGCTTTTTCTTTGGAAAAAGCTGTGTAGATGGAATCCTTCAGTTAGCACCCTAACTTGTGTACCCTAACGCCTCCCAGGACACAGCAGCCAGGAGTTAGGGCAGGATGGCATATGAATGGCTGTGAGGAGCAGCTGGAAGCTCAGGTGAGTGGCCAGTGCCCCTTCTGTGAGGACCCAGTCAGGATGGGCACAGCTCATCTGATGAAGGTGGCAGCTGTTTGCTTGAGGACCGATTTTGACAACAGAAGTCCAGGTCACAGGTGGTGTCCTGTTCCAGGGACTCTGAATTTGGATCAAACTCCCAGCGTGGCCAGTGTTTTCCAGATTTCCAGTGTCCCAACGTCCCTGTACCCTCAGGTAGCGTCGGGAGGACTGTCCTCTGGCTGCCATCATATCCAGCTTGCACTACATGGATTTGGCACGGGGGACATGAGCTTGCACTCCACTCACCTAATTTTACCATTTGACCCAAAGGCCATGCCCGCTGTCTCTTCCAGGAGGGTTGCTGGGTCCCAGGGTCTTGTCTATGATTAGGCCTTGATAGCACATTGGTGCCTCTTTGCTCAGAACTCCTCCTCAGCCCCTTCCCCTGCTCCTCGCAGCCCTGCAGTGCTTTCCAGTAGCACCCAGACCAGTTGGAATCGTGGGGTAGTTTCTCTGGATTCCAGCAAGGCTCTGCTTCTCTCTCTCTCTTCCTCTCTCTCTTTCCCTCTCTGTGTGTATGTATGTTCATGTGTGCGCAGACCTGAGGTCAATGTGTGGCGTCTTCCACTCCACCTTATTTTTGAGGGAGGGTCTCTCACTGAACTTTGAGCCTCAAGCTTGCTGATTTGGTTGGACCTGCTGGCCAGCAGGCTTCAGGGATCTCCCATCTCGATGCCCCTTCTCCCCACCTCAGCTAGGGTTACAGGTTTGTTCTCCCACACCCAGCTTTTACATGTGTACTAGGGGGTTTAAGCTCAGAGCTCCAGGCTTCTGTGACAAGCAATTTACCATCTGAGCCATCTTTCTAGTCCCTGTTTTCCACACAGAGATTCAGGAAGCCCAGGCTGGTTTTGAACTTTCCATGTAGCTCAGAGCTCCGATCCTTCTGCCTTCATTTCCTGAATGCTGGGATTATAGGTGTGTGTAGCTATACTCAGTGATCTATCTATCTATCTATCTATCTATCTATCTATCTATCTATCTATCTATCTAGTTTTTTATCTACCTGATCTCCTGTGTCTGAGTTTGTCAGCCGAGGCTGGCCTTGAATTTCCATGACAGCTACTGGCATGCCTGGAGTAGCCCAGGCTGGCCTCAGACACTCCATTCAGCTGAGCATGGCTGCTGATTCTTCTGCCTTGGTCTCCAGAGTGTTGAGACTATACAGGCAGGCATTGCGACACCCAACTTCTTATTTTTAATGAATTCATATTTAATTAGCTACGTGGCTGGTGGCTCCAGAGCAGCACAGATGTGCTACCCGGGGCTTAATGGTATTCACAATTGATATTTTTTAGAAGAAAAGCAGAGGGCATGATGCACTTCACACACAGCTCAACAGGAGGCAGAGACGTCAATGCTTCCAGCTACACTGCATTGATCGGTAAAGATAATGGTCAGCTCTTTTTTACTATCCCGTTGCCTGGCAACCTCATATCCACTGGTCCCTCTGGCCATTAGTTATCAAGATGAGAATCAATTCTTTCAGTCATTAGGGTGTCGCAGTTTTCTGATTACCTCTTCCAATGTTTTCTTGTAATAAAGAGAACCTTGCCTGCTGCCCAAGCTGCTGCCTCCCGTACCCAAGGCTCTCTCATTGAGTATTCCAAAGTAGCTGGAGCCAAGATAACGCCAAGACTGCACTTCCAAGACAGGTCTCAGAGGGAAGCAAATCGATTAGAATGCATTTGGATCGTGGATCTCCTTAGATGTGGGGTACTGCAGCTCTGTGAGCCCCTGGGAGGAAGGGAGGGAGGGAAGGAAGGGAAGAGAGGGAGGGAGAGAGAAAAAGCGAGAGCGAGAGAGAGCAGGAGAGAGCACAAGAGAGTGAGAGAGAGAGAGCAGGAGAGAACAGGAGAGAGCAGGAGAGAGCGAGAGAGAGCAGTTTGTTCCAGAATGTGTGAGTCTCTGAGGGAATCCATCTGTGGCTACCTCACTTGGGAGCCAGTGCTTGGATTCTGCATGTGGGGGATGGAATTGAACTGAAAACAAGCTGTAGCGTGTACCGGAAAACTCTTCAACGCTGGAACTTTAGAACTTTGTTATTTATTTTGTGTGTGCATGTGTGCAGGGGAGCAGCACACGCGCGGAGGTCAGAGTACACTCTCCGGAGCTGTTTCTCACCTTCTATTGTGTGATTCCCAGGACTGAGCTCAAGTTGGTAGTCAAGCCCGGAGGCAAGCTCCTTCATCCTTTTGCTGTTTGAAACAGGGTCTCACTATGTAGCTCAGGCTGGCTTCAAACTACGGGTGTTTCTGCACCAGCCTCTTGAGTGCTGGGATCACAGACAAGCATCACTGTATGTTGTATTAACTACCTTCCTCCCTTTCTTGCTCTCTCTTTCCTTCTAAACCAGGTCTCATGCATTGCAGACTAGTCTTAAACTAGCCATGGAGCTGAGGATGACATTGAACTCCTGTCCTCTGACATTTCTCTCCCCAGTGCTAGGATGGCAGGCACACAGCACCATGCCCCGTTTTATGCGGTCGTGGTGGGCTTGAGCTATAGCCCTCAAGCATGCTGGCCACCCCTCCACCCACTTAGCCACCTCCTCGGCCCTCACGCACATCTCCCACCTGTTCTCAGATATCCCATGGTTCTCAAAATATTGTGCTGGCGGGGTGTTTGGATCTATGGTTTGAGAACCTGTGCTGTGGCATGAGGTCAGGGTTTTCCGTTGTTGGACTGAACTCTGCAGGGAGCCGGACTGGGGGTCTCTGGAGCAGAGCGCTGAGGGCAACTGGGATGGACCATCTCTTTGTCAGGCTGCTGGTATGTGTGGGCTAGGGAGTAGGACTAGCTTGGGACCTAAGCTGTTCCCTAAACAACCTCTCCTAGGCATCCCATTAAATCAACACAGCTATGTTGGAAGTTAGAGGTTATGCAGAGTGAATGTTGCTGTCCTGCGTGCACCTCTGTGTTTCTGTCCATAAATCTACAGCTCCATACTATATTCCCAGGGCCAGGAGAAGCAGGTGAGGGGACTGCCTGTGACATGTTCCTTAGGAGAGCTTAGCAATTGGGGTTCTACCCTTGAACTTGGGCCTCCTGCAAGCTAGGCAAGCACCCTACTGCTTATTTATGGTTCCAGGCCCTCGCTGGGGGATTCTAAGCAGGGGCTCTACCACTGAGCCATACCCCAGCCCCTCACTGGGGAATTCTAGGCAGGTGCTCTACCACTGAGCTACATCCCAGCCCCTCACTGGGGAATTCTAAGCAGGTGCTCTACCACTGAGCTGCACCCCAGCCCCTCACTGGGGGATTCTAAGCAGGGGCTCTACCACTGAGCCACAGCCCAGCCCCTCACTGGGGGATTCTAGGCAGGTGTTCTACCACTGAGCCACACCTCAGTCCCTTTTACTTTTTATTTTGATACAGTCTCATTAAGTTCTTCTAGTTGATCTTGAACTCACTCTGTAAATCAGGCAGGCCTGGAACTTGCTATCTTCCTGCCTTAGCCTTCCAAGTCGTGGGGGTGACAGGCCTACACTCCTAGGTCTGGCTTGCCTGATGATTTTGATGCCAGGAGGAGTCTCAGGAGGCACAAGCCCAAGGTCCCTTTCCCAGAGAAGGAGCCAGGTCACTGTGAGCCTTGTGGGAGGAGCCCTGAATCTATGAATGGACACAAAGAAACTGCGCGGGGCTCAAAAGAGAGGGGAGAGCTGCCTCCCAGGGGCCCGCTTGTTCCTGGCTGTCCTTGGCCTCTGTGGGTCCCACAGACAGAACTCCCATTGTGCTGGAGTCTGGGCAAAACTCTTTAGCCTCTTGTCCAAGGGACTCAGGGTCGCCACTGGCAGGCACCAGCCCAGCGGGGGAGGGGCGATGGCTGTAGCAACTTTCTCCTCCTCTTTAGGGGTACAGAATCTCACACCCTGGGGACAAGCCAGGGGTGAAGGAAACTCTGCAGAAGGGAGGCCCTCCAGTTCCCCACACCTCCTCTCTCCACAGGTTCTGACCTCGGTCCAGCATAGGCACTCCCACTTTCGTCTGCAGACTCCAGTCTTCCGCTGGTGAAGCTGATAGGCTCACCCCGGGACTGTGTGCAGGCCACTCAGCCCGCTGCCCACCATGTCCCCTCTAGAAGTGGGCCCGGCATTCCCGCCATGGGTTTCCCATCCTTCACTTCCCTTCTCCCATGGGTGGGCATCCAGGGGGTTTCTGACATTGACTTTAGCCAGCTCTGACCCCACCCAGCAGAGAACCACTTTTTTTTTTGTTTTTAAGGTTATTCATATCCCCCTCCTCCGTGTGTGTGTTGTGTGTGTGTGTGTGTGTGTGTGTGTATGTGTAAAACAGTGCCACCAGAAGTGAGACATTTTATTTCACACAGAGCTCGCAGGGAGGTCAGAGGACAACTTTTGGGAGTTGGCTCTCGCCTTCTATGATATGGGTCCTGGGGATTGAACTGTGGTCATCAGGCCTGACTGCAGGCACTTTTGTCCTTTGACTTTTAGTCATCCTGCCCGCCTTCCTACATGTAGGATTCTTTCTCCTGTCTGGTCTTGTATATTGATTCAGAGCCTGGATTTTAGCATTTAAAAATCTCATTAAAGTGCCGTGGATGCGGCTCTGTGGAAGTTAGCATGAGGCTCTATCGCTGGTACCAAATCAATCAGTATCAACCAACCAATCAACCAATCACTCAACCAGTCAACCAGTTAATCAGTCAACCAACCAACCAACCAGGCATCCAGTCAGTCAGTCAGGCTGGGCTGCGGCTCTGTGGTAGAGTGCTTGCCCAGCGTGTCTGAAGCCTGCATCTGATGTCCCTCACAGTTACTGGGTGTGGTGGCACGTGCCTGTAATTCCAATGCAGGCAGCAGGGGCTGGAGGATTGCTATGATTTCAAGGACAGCCTGGGCTATCTCTAAAAACATCCTTGTTGCACCTACTCTTTTCCCGGTATAATGAGGTGTGGCTGCCTTTCCTTCACATTTCCTGCTTTTCCAGGCCAGCAGAGTGGCCTTGCCACTCAGAGAGTGTGTGGCCAGCCAGGGGTGGCGGCTTACTCGTAACCCTAGCACTGGGGAGTCTGAAGCAGGAGGACTGGGCGTTCATGTCTAGCTTGGGCATAGTGACATCCCTTTAAAAAACAATATGAAGATT